>CM035818.1:52500-150971 GCA_020458035.1 Magallana ariakensis | reverse complement strand
AAATTTTTTTTAAAGATTTACTCTATATATTCCTTTGTGAAAATTTGACCCCCATTGTGACCCAACCCTACTGCCAGAGGTTATGATTTTCACAACTTTGATTCTACACTAGCTGTTGATGCTTTTACATAAGTTTCAGCTTTTCTGGCTAATTAGTTTCTGAGTAGAATATTTTTTTAAAGATTTACTCTATATATTCCTATGTAAAAATTCGACCCCATTGTTGCCCCACTCTTCCCCCGGGAGTCATGATTTTCACAACTTTGATTCTACACTAGCTGAGGATGCTTCAATATAAATTTCAGCTTTTCTGGCTGATTAGTTTCAGAGAACATTTTTAAATATTTACTCTATATAATCCTATGTAAAAATGCCACCCCCCCCCCCCATTGTGGCCCCACCATACCCCCGTGGGTCATGATTTTCACAACAATTTTAAATGTACACTGGCTAAGGAGGATGCTTCCACATGAGTTTCAGCTTTCCTGGCTAATTAGTTTCTGAGAAGAAGCGATAACAAGCATTTTGTACAATAGGGGCAATAACTATGTAATTGTTTAAATATAGGGGCTGAAGGGTTAAATTTTAAAATGTCCTTAGGAAGTACTACTTCATCAGTGAAAAGGTTTTTCTGTACCACCCTAAACTAAAAAAATATAAAACTCATTAATTAACAGATTTCTAAATTACCTTGACTTTTGACCTTTATGTCATTTTGTTCGGCAAAGGTTGACACTTCCATCCCAAGTGGTCCGAAGCCTCTACCATAAATAATAAAAAAGTTGTAAGTGATTTTATGGAAATTTAAATACTTTCAGGGAAGATGACTACTAGAAAGGGGCCTCGGATCCTTTCGATATGAATAGATTGAAGAACCCTCTAAGTATACTGAAGACATTGGTAAAATTTCCAAGTCTCTATCTCTTATGGTTTCAGAGGAGTATCGATAACAAGCATTTTGTACAAAAGGGGCAATAACTCTGTAATTATTCAAAGGTATGAGCCAAGGGGCTACATTTTAAAATGTCTAAAGATGTCCTACTACATCCATGAAAAAGTTTTTCTCTACTACCCTAAACAAAAAAGATCTAAAAACTCATTAATTAACAGATTTCCAAATGACCTTGACCTTTGACCTTTATGTCATTTTGTTCGGCCAAGGTAGACGCTTCCATCCCAAGTGGTTCGAAGTCTCTATGATAAATAATAAAAAAGTTGGAAGTGATTTTATGGAAATTTAAATACTTTCAGGGGCAATAACTAATAGAAGGGGGACCCGGATCCTTTCGATATTAGTAAATTGAAGAACCCTAAGTGTACTGAAGACATTGGTAAAAGTTCCAAGTCTCTATTTCTTATGGTTTCAGAGGAGTAGCGATAACAAGCTTTTCGTACACAAGGGCAATATCTTTGTAAGTTCTGGGAGTTATCAAACAAAGGGTCATTTGGTACCATAACTTTTAATGGTCAATAACATAAAATAAAAATTGTTTTAATATTTCTAAAAATAAAAAAGCTGTCTCTGGAAAAAAGAGGAGAAAAAAATAATAAAAAACAGAAGAAAAACAAAAGGTCTTTCACCTGAAAGGTGGAAAGACCTAAATATTTAATGACTTCAATACCAGTACATTTATAGAAATAGAAAGATGCTTGTTAGAATTATCGACAGATCGCGGAATTAACAAAAATATATCGGATTAAAGTCAACCAATTCTTTTAATCAATTGTAATAATTACATTTATTTAGATTTAAATACGAATAATAACAGACTTATCAAAATTAAAACTACGATCTGCTTCCTGGTTTTCAATGAGAATACGTTTCAATAACGTATCAAAAACGTGGGAAAGGGTGGACATTCTTATTTTAATTACATTAAAACACATTTGTAATATATCATATCAATAAAGAAAAAAATGCTTGTCATAATTATCACCTTGCTGAAGTCAATCGAACAAAAACTAAAACAAATAATATCGAGAAAAATTAAAGCATTCAGGCCATGCCTACCTCATTAATAAAGCGCGCAAACCGTTCACAAAGCGTACATCTATTTTTAGCAAAACGTACCGTGCAAGAAGCAAACCGTACCGTTCACCAAACGAACCGTACCGTTCACAAAACGAACCATATCGTTCAAAAAGCGTATCGAACCGAACCTTGCAACTTGTGTAGTAGCAAGTTTCAGGGTCTGTTTTAACAATCTGCCTTGAAGTGCAAAACAATTGCAATGTCTACTGTATACCTTTTTATTTTCGCCCCTTTCGCCCTCGTTGTCGGAGGGTGAATTTAAGACTGGGCGAATTCTATGTTGTAAATAATAATGTTAACACAACTGAATCTGGGCGAATTCAAGACGGGGCGAAACGGTTTGCAAGTGTAAAAGAGCAAAACTTACACGGGGCGAAAATAACCCTGTATACAGTATATATATTGTATAACTCTATAGAAATTGACGTATTTCCAGACGATAGATTTTCGAATAACATGACTGGTGTTTTAGATGTACAGTCCGTAGTCAGTGAGGCATGAAAAAAAGACAACAAATATTTAATGGTTTACGCGAAAAAATGTCAAACTAGAGTGATGCAAGAATAATACGCGCACAATTGAGAAAAGTAAATGCATTAAATTTTATAGAAAAAGTGTAATTGGTTTTTTTTTTTTACTTTAAATAGTTTTAAAAGGTTTTTAAAATAAATTTGCACCTGAGCTTTTAAAATTGCAAATAACCTTGTGCTTTTGCTAGAGTAATGTCAGCTGGCCATTTATAATGCGTAGATGATATATATTATCCTCTTCTTATTTTTCCCCTCCCCCCAATACCTAAATAGTTTTTTTCCATGGCTATTTTTCTTCTTCCATTAGCTTATATTAAAAACTTATTTTTAAGGTAAAAAATGGGTTAAATAGTTATATATACAATGGTTGTTTTGGACAATGATCTTCGTATTTTTCTGAAGACAAGCTGTTGATTTTTCTTTAGACTTTTAAATACAGTTTACCCGTCTCTTAATCATTTTATTTGTATCTTTGTTTTTCTTTTGCTCGGAGTAGCATCTCGTCTTCCACAGCTTTTTATTTTGTTCTTTCATAATTATAATAAAGTTCCCATTATCTTACAGCTTGTTTTTACTTTTATTGCAAATTATACTTTTAATAAATATCATAAAAATAATATCTTCAACCAAGTTTTAAGAACTGGACTGAACTGAACTAAAACTTTTCATATACTTTTAATCAACTTACATTCAACTGGTTGATTGCTTATCAGTATATGTGCTGTGTTACAAACCCTTTTTTTTAACATTACTATTTGTCACATATTAATTACAAAGAATGAACTAATTAAAGATTTGACCACATTGTTATTTTGGGAACATACGTAGTACCGTAGCAAGTGGAAGGGTAGCTTACCATATTTATCTTTATCGATCTAATCGATAAGTAAAGAAACGTACATATAACTGTGTTTGATAACCTATCGAAAAATATAATTTTACATATGTATGTCATTAATTGTCTTTATTCATTCGAGTAAAACTGAAAGGTTTCAAATAGATTTTTTCCGACAAGACTATGTTTATCTTTGGTTGATTTGGTGAACTTGGATATCATTTTATTACAGTATGGAAATAACGAAGAAGACTTAGTGGGACAATCTGCTGACAATGTTCTGAAAGTTGACGTCGTGGGGTTAATGTTCATTATCTTCTTCCTTTTTATCCTCTGTGTCCAATTCTTTGGAATGATCATACATAGGTCAGTTATTTCACACTTGAGTAATGGTCTTACTCTTTTATTATTTAAAGGCTTTGATATCCTATATGTATTGCCTTCATGTATTTTTTCATTAAATTTGAGAAACGTATTAGCAAAAACAATGTTTATTATATATATCCCTTAAATTAGCTGATGAAGAACTAATTGATATGATAAATTCTGTTTTTAGGTCACCTGAACCGAAGGTTCAAGTGAGCTTTCCTGATCACCTGTTGTCCGTCGTCCTTCTGTAAACTTTTTACATTTTTGACTTCTCTAAAACCGCTAAGCCTATATTAGTCTATATAAGGACTTTATGTGGTATAGTTAAATATCTGTCCCCATTTGTAACCAATTTTTAAATGGCATCGAATAAAAATCAAATCTTAATAAATCATTGTACAGAGGAGGCCTATCACTTTAATCTAGATTTTAGTCATCATTGTTCTTTCGCTGTTTATCTATGACGTCACCTTATGACCCAATATTCCCGCAATTTTGCATTAAATGAAAATATTGTCATTTTATCTTCATATTTTGCATTCGGAAGTATAAAGCGCAGGTCTGCTCAAGTATGATTTTAACATTATGTTTTTGTTAATATAATTATACACATCACTCTTAAAAATAGTTCTTGAGCAAACCTGTACTCGATGTTTCCCAGTCGTACAAAGCATCCTTATGGACAGGGGACTCGAAATTGTGAAAATAAAAGGCACACTTTTTAAAGGGGAGAAAATTGCGAAACAGTGAAATTAGGGTGCATATCTTTAAAAATCTTTTTCCCAAGAACTACTGCACCGAAAATGACAATATTTACATCAACGTTTGTATAATGTATACAGGGTTATTTTCGCCCCCTGTAATTTTCGCCCTTCTTCACTTGCAAACAGTTTGGCCCCGTCTTGACTTTGTTCAGACATGGTTGTGTTTTAAGAGAGATAGTTTGAAACGTCGGAATTCGCCCAGTCTTAAATTCGCCACCTGGCAACGAGGGTAAAAGGGGCGGAAATAAAACGGGGCGAATATTTCCCTGTATACAGTATAAAGTGAAGATTTAAAATTATCAAAATCGTGACCTTCAGACTATACCTAGGCCCCAATAAGAGGGGTTCAAATTTTAACATAGAATATATTGTGAAAATGTTTAAAAATCTTCTTTTCAAGAACTATAAAGCTACAATTTGTGATATTACTAGACAAGCAAATTCCTATGATTTAGATTCTAGATTGTTACAATCGTGACCCACGGACCATAACTGGGGGCCCAAGAAGGGTTCAAAGATTGACACAAGAAGATGTAGGGAAAATGTTTAAAAATCTGTTTCTTAAGAAATACAATGCTACATTTCGTGATAGCACTATGCAAAAGCATCCGCTTATAATATAGGTTATAAATCGTAACCCCCGGACCAATCCTAGGCCTTAATTGAAAGAGAGGTTCACACATCATATGAAAATTATAAGTTATGTTTAAAAATCTTCCTTTTAAGAACTATAATGCTACAATTTGTGAGATTGCTATGCAAGCATCCTCAAATAATGCTTTGTGCAGAGATTCAATCCCATTCCTTGAAATATAGACTCTGCTAATGTTGTAGCAAGGACACTTGTATGCATTCAACTATTATACTCTGCACTTGACTTGCCAAACCAACCAATGTGTCTCATCACCTGATCTTCATTTTCAGCGGATCCCGACAAACTCATTCTAATTGCATAACCAGCTCTAAAACTATGCGGTTTTACGCCCTCGTAAATACATAAAGTTGAAAGATAATATAACAATCTTTCATACACTACAGAGTAACTAACATTTTATCTTAATCTATTCGATTCTCCGACACAATTCTAAACAAATATCTCTTTAAAAAATCGAACTTCAATTTTTTGGCCACTATAAAATAATCTAACAAACCATTGACTGGACAAACCACTATGTCTTCGCACCTTTTTATTGCAAAAGAATTGTTTTTTCCCTTCTTACTCCTCAATATTTTACCAAATGTATGCTGAAATACCAAACCAGAACGATCCTCTAGAATCTTGACCTCCTGAGAAACTGATTTGGACAAATCACCATCCTTATCACCTGCAAAGAAGTGAACTTTAATACATGCCTGATCTCGAATCAAAACAAGAGTCATATCACATATATCTAAGAACATTGATTTTGTTTTGCTTGTTTTGATAATATGTGCTTTTGCTTGCTCCCTCCTAATTAACTTGAGGTATTCTTTTACCATAGGTGACGCTACCGGGTTTCCCTTTAAAAGCAATATATCCAATGTCTTTCCACGTCCAAACTCATGAAATATGTTACTTAACTGGTGAAATAAATTTTTCTACTGTTCCTGAAGCATGTCTCTTTGGACAACTGCAATCAAAATCACCTTTTAAACCTAACTTTTCACAATCTATCTTATGGATTGTAGTCACTTCCTTTAGATCGTTCCAAACTAAAAACCTACGGATATCATTTGGAGTGTATGACAAAAAGTTGGAGAACCTGGGAATGCTTTCAAAAATCCGAGAAAAGATTCTACAAGCCTGTTTCTCTTTTTACGCTTTAAAGAAGTAACAATTTTCCCGTCCAGTTTCAACAGTCTCCTATCTTTTACGTCCCAGTCAATCTCAATTTCTCCTGGATTATCCTGCAATAAAAACCAGATGCAGAAATAAGTCACACAAATAATATCTTTAAAGCTAACAACGGCCACCTCAAACCTACATTATCCAACACAAAACCCTTCATAGATGGAATTTTTACCACTTCTTTTTCACCATGTACACCAAGACAAAATGACTCTACAAAATAAGCTAACAACTTTGGTCACCATAGAGGTAAGTGTTCCATCATAGGAACTATGATCGTACACATAACTTTTTACTTCTCGAGTAAACAAATAATAGGAAAGATGAATCCAAAGGGAATAACACATAGAAGTTAATTTCTTTTTCTAATATCTTGATAAGAGACATTAAATTAATACCAGCTGATAGAGGAGTTACACAAGGTGTAAAATGATTTAAAGGCATACCCTCTTTTGAACTCATTGTATGTGAATCTATTGCCATTAAATCTATTGAATGTGGACCATATGTTGTATACACCAATGTCCATGCCTTTTGGCTGAGCATAGAGTCTGCTGCACTCAGGATTCTAGAAGGTTTATCTGCCTCATTCAACTTTGAGGACACAAAACTTAGGCGTAATTTTTTTGCAACAATAAACTGAAAAATATCTTTTATGATATCATTAAGCCGTTTACATCTCTTACCCTGACTATTACAAGAACCAATAACAGCCGTGCTGTCCGTGTATACATTCACTCGTGAATCTTGCACCGTACTGCTTAGTGACATTAAAGACCTCATTGCATCTCCCCCCTTAACATGTATTGGCCTTACATCATTTCCTGACCAATAATCTCCTTACACTTAGTCTTCCTCCCCTAATCTTACACATGCCCCATATCTAAATCCAGAAGAATCAGTATAAATTGATATATTTATTTAAATTCCAATCTCCATTAGAACAATCCTGCCACTTATCTACAAATCTCCACTGTTAAATTTCCTCTTTTAGGGATCTAGAAATTTTAACAGACCTTCTATTTTTCAAACCTTGAGAAATTCCAGCATGTATTTCTCTACAGAACAACTTGCATCCTGGGACTACCAGACTCATAGAAATGCACTTTCCAGAAAATCTTCACAATATCTTGACATCTGCTTCCTTTCTTTCTAAAATTGATTCTCTAAGATCTATGAATTTTGCTTTTCTATCATCTAGTAATATGTGTGCTTCCCGAACAGAATCAACTAAAAAAACCTAAATACCTCTTACAACTTGAAGGATTTAAAGGACATTTACTTAATGCTAGGGTATATCCCAACCTTGTCAACAGTTCAACTAAACCAACCTCCTAGCCTCCTCATGTACTTCCACATCATCTTCATAATCAGCTCCACTAGTAACAACAAATCTATCATCTGTGTACAGCAGTTTCGAACAGAGAATTTCCTAAGATAAGAAGAAACACACATACCTATGGATCTTCTTATTTCCCTTAGCCAACTTCATTTTCTAACAACTTTTATCAAATGCATATTGCTGTTGCAAAAAAGGTAAGGACCCTTAGGACGATAAGGCCTATAGCATTGTCTACGCCCTCGATAACCTTGGTTTCCGTATCCGTTAACCCCCCCCCCCTCCAATTGAACATATTGGGATAAATGCCAGGCATAATAGGATACACAAAATGTTGATAAGGATATAAACCATTCAAAGGGGACTCTGGTCGTTTTTGTGTTTTAACATATACATTCTTACTCTCAGTTTTGGTTTCAGGATTTTCTTTCAAACTCTTAGAAATTGCTTTTGAAATTGCATCTGCTACTTTCCCACCTAACACAGACAAACACAAGTTGGAAATTTGAACCTTTGACTGATATCTGTTGGCTTGCCTGTACAACTCTCCAAACATGTCAGTGATTCTGATGGTTAAATTTCCTAGCAGCTTTAGACAGTTCAGCAAGAATAAGCAAGATTAAAGCAATGCTAGGGTCATCTTGCAGGCACAGTCTCCTTACCTTCTCGTTAAGCTCCTGGACCATCTTCACTTTGATGTTTTCTCCAAAGACAGAACTCTCTCCTCCAAGGCTGTGTCAGCATCATGCTTCCTTTTTTTGGAAGGTCCTGCAGATTCTAAAGGTACCGGATATATGGTACAAGTGCAACAGTATGAATTATATTCATGTGCATTAGCACATACATATAAAACATACCGTTGAATCGTCTAATTCCCGGCCTCTTGGTTGCCCAACTTCGTTTGAAAAAAATATCATACGATGCAATAACCACCTTGCTTGTTAACATAAACATCTTTTCCGATTTTAATCAATAAATGATTTATTTTTAATAAAATGAAAGTTTATATCACAATAAATTATTACTAATTAAACAAATATTAATCACAACATTTGCATAAGTTAATTACCCTTGAAATGATTTAAATATTTCAAACCAATAACTATTTAATAAACATAACCCCTACCAGCCAGTTCCAAAAGCCTAGCCATACTCTCCCCTGTAAATGAATTATTTTCTATCTCATCCAACACTATGTCGTCCGTCTTCTTTTCCTTATAAATTCGTGCAAATTCCTTCAAACCCTTTGGTTTTCATCCTCTGACCTTCTTTATGACCTGTAAGAGCTTCATCCCTTTCAATGAGTGCTTCTTTATTAAGATATTAGGCTGCACCATAAAATCGCACTCATGTGCGCATCAAGCGGGATAATTCTAATATAACTTAATAACTCAGTTATCTAGGTTTTTTGATAAATATTATACTAAGATATGTTCCAATATAGTCCCGTAAAATCATAATACGAACTTCAAAATGGACAAACAAGTTCAAAATTCAATTCGTTTATCTTGCATCAGTCCAGATAACAAAATCATGAAACGCACGTGCAGCTTGCCGACTCGAATCTGCGAACGTGTCTCAAATCTAGTCCTTAATTGCTACCCCTTCCACTAAATGGTTATCTTTAATGCAATAGCTTTACACATATTTTCCCGTAAATCACCTAGGCTCATCATATTACATTGCCATTTTATTGAAACAATTACGGCTCACCTAGGCCGAATCCATACCACCCAGGTATGTTAAAATATTTACCACCTAGGTAAAAAACGGCCACCTAGGTCTGAAAGAACCACCTAGGATCTGCCCCCCCCCCCACGTGGGCAATAAAATTAAAAATTAAAATTACCTTTCCTTCGATTCGCTTCGCTTCGAGTACATACACTCCGTTGAATACACGTCTGCTCAACGGCATGGATGTCTAAAGAATGAATTATACGTCACATGTACTTCCGCTTGGGTATTAACCAATGAGGCTCCGTAGATTATTAATTGTTATAATCGTTACCCCCCTCCTCGACCCCTATTGGGGACCCAAGAGGGGTTCAAAGTTTAACATAGAAATGTATAGAGAAAATGTTTTAAGATCTTCTCCTAAAGAACTGCAAGCTACATTTTGTGTTATTACTATGCAAGCATACTGGGGTCCCAAGAGGGGTTCAAAGTTTAATATAGAAATATATAGGGATAATGTTAAAAAATCTTCTCAAGAACTACAATGTTACAATTTTTTAGATTACTATGCAATCATCGTCAAATTATATGGATTCTAAATTGTTGAAATTGTAAACCACAGAATAATACTTAGAGCCTTAAGAGAGGTTCAAAGTTTTAGATAGAAATATATAGGGAAAATGTTTCAAAATCTTATTCTAAAGAATGACAATGCTACAATTAGTATGCAAGCCTTCTTACATAAGAAAGATTCTTAATTGTTTACAATACAATCCTAGACTATTACTGGGGCCTCAAGAGGGTTCAATGTTTACTTTGAAATAAATTGGAAAATTTTTTAAAAACTTAAATAGAATGAAAAAAGGAACTGTTGTTCAGGTAAGCGATATGGCACATGGACCTCTTGTCTTCTTTTACATCTACAAAATGTTTTTATAATTCATATATGGATTTTTTTTTTAAATTATACAACTTATCTTCCTAAACCTATGCACGTAATCCTACTTACATTCAAAATTAAAACTACAACGAAAAGGTTAAAAGTCTGCACTTCAACGAAAAGTGTAAAGCTTACATGTGAAAAAAAGTCATACAAAATTGATTTTATTAACAAAAAAAAAACAAACAAACAAACAAAAAACCACTAAAATAGCAAAAAAAAAAACCCCCACCAAAATATGTATATTTACGGTATTACCACTATGATAGAAAAAACCTTATTAATTATTAAAAAATTAGTTCTTTATTTTATTAGATGGGGAACATTTATGCATTTAATTGCCATTACTGAAATTCCAACACCATTCAGAGGAAGGAAAACAGATAAAACTATATCTGTCAATGCAGAAGAATGTAGCACAACAAATTTACCTGGTGAACCTAGTAAAGATTACTCAAGCGATGAGGACGATTATGATGATGAAAGAGAAGAAAAAGATTATTTTGTCACACAAATAATAAATAATGCAGAGACAGGTATATGTAATTCACAGCATGAAACAAAACAGAATGTTCTAAAAGTTTCTCTGGAATATAAACTTGATTCATACGCCATCAAATCTACTGAGAAACTATAAATATATATCATATAATTATGTAAAATAAGAAATTTTTATAATAAAAATATCAAAATTTTATTTTTTCTCACAAAATCTTTATATCTTTTTAAACATGTTTCATTTGTTATATTTACGTCTAAAAACAACAACGAGTAGTGCAAGTTATAATCGCGATACAATTAAAATAGGTACATATCTTTCCAAATCTTCCTCACTGGAACCACTTCAGCAAAAATTCTAATTTGTACATCAAATAGTCTATGTCTGTTCATAATCCTTATTCATTTATACTGTAACCCCTGGAAAAAAAATAATGGAAAGCCAGAAGAGGTTCGACGTTAGGCTTCAATTATATAAGGGAAATCTCCTCAAGAACTGTCATGCTACAATGTGGGATATTGGTATACAAGTATCTTAAAATGAACTCTAAATTTCTTTACCCGTGACCATCAGTCATAAACTAGAGCCCCAGGATTGGCTCAAAATTCAGCAATCTTCGCAAGAACTATAATGCTTCAGTTTGTGTTATAATTTCTTATCCTGTAGGTTCTTAATTGTTTATTCCAATACCAAAGTTAAAAAAAAATGAAATACCCATCTCAGGAACTGAATACTTTAAAAACTTTTAAAAATGATATGTTCCTTTTTCCTATAGAGTTGTAGAGTGCATTAAATAAAGAAAGGTAAAATTCGGCAAGACTATAGACATGAGTCTAATACGATGTGTTATGGGGATTTTATCACAACATTCAAAGCTACATGGATGGAAAGGCTAAATGCTTAATAGAGCTGAAGCAAAATTTATAACTAAAAAACCCAGATTTTCATATAGTTTTTGTAAAACTTAAGAAACATTTTTCTAAAAAAGGTTTCTCTAAGCTGATTAAAAATAGGAGAGCAAAATTCTTTTAGTGAACCCCTGTTTATAAATAAACATACGTGGTGCAAACTCAAAATTACAGTTGACAATAAGTAGACAATTTGTAAAAGCTTTGTTACATGTTTTTGGTAGGGGATTTATTAAATATATATGGAACATTTAAAGGCTTTGCGGACTTGAAACATATTACCCCAAAGACAATTTTTATGGAATATGCAAGTTTAACAACTGCTGGTATGTATATTGCAGGAACAAAGGACAGAGCTGGTGAGATGAAAAATATGGCATCGCTTAGAAATTCTACGAGGGCAAAAAGAAGCTCAAAATTAAGGGAATCAATGAAGTCAGATAATGTCCATGGAAATGTAAATAAGTTGTCAGTAAAAGAAAAACGACAATTTATCCTTGCAGCTTCGGTACGGGAAGATTTTTTAAAAGATCTAGAAAATACAAAAGCAAAGAAAATAAACTTAGGTGCAACAAGAAAAGAAAGAAAAGAAGATTTGGGTCGTTCATATAATCGAGGTGATGATGTAGACACCAGTGAAAGCGGGGAAAAAATCTTTGGAATAATGGCACGAGAACGCACCAGAAGACGTTCGAATCGCGAAAGAAAGTCAGCCCAAAATCAAGACGAAATTACGCAACTTTAAATTGTAAGTATTTTTAATATTTGCAAAAGTTTAAAAATAATTTAATATTTAGGGTCTTAATTTATGGGATAAATTTAGAATCATCTTCTAAAAACACAAAAGGTAGAACTATCAAACTATCTTATTAGCTTAATGTACCTAATATATGACAGATAAGCGTTTATTTTATTTTGACCATGACCCCCATTGCAATAAGGGGATCCAAATAAATTATCAGAGTTTATTGTTCAAATAAAGCATAAGATTTAAGTAGTTAACCTCTTCTTTTGATTAATAGTGACTTGTATATTTCAGATTCAGAGCCAACAAGATTTTTTACGGATTTTCTGGATGACAGTTCGACTGGCAATGCTTTCATCATATTATTTTCATATTTCTTTCAAAACAAAGCATATTGTTGCATTATCTTCAAAAAAAAGTACTGTCTATTTATTATTTTAGAAGCCAAGTTTACAAGCAATCTTTTTCTAATACTCAAATCAGATAGTATAGCAAACTGTAGAGTACTTAACAACTATAGTGTACATATCAAATCGTTGTTGAAAATATCATATAACAGTGTAAGAGTGGGTTGAAAAGATCTGTATCTTATTCTGAATATAAATGTTAAACATTAATTGTACTAAAATAATAAATGATCGTCTTACTATATGTATTGCATTATAAACTTTTCAGACTTTTCATTTTTCACTTAATATAATATTTAGTTGACTGATCTTGTGCATTGTATTACACTTATATCATGAATTTATCAATTATTCGGAATAAATTGTACCGTTTGTTCGAAGTAAGTCCACATTTTGCATGACATTTTGTTTTTATTTATCAATTATATTACATTCATGCTGTTGGACATAGGTGCTTTTGTAAACAAAATTAATTTCGTATTATGCAGTGCATGTAGATATATTACTATGTATCCTTGGGTTTTTTCTGTGTGGTAAAAATGGGGAAAATATATACATGTAACCCTTTTTTATTTACGTCTGTTATTTTTAATTCATATAAGTCAATACAGTAAACAATATTGGATAAAATTTGTTTGCAAAAAGGGTAAAGTTATATCATTGCAAGACAACCGGATATACGTTATCTTTTTAAATAAAATTTTCATCAAAAATTCTTTTCTCTTTTGATTGACTTTTTATTAAAAATATTGAATCATTTATGTAATTTTAAAACATAGTCGATCTTTTGATTTATGGTTATACAAAAAAAAATTATAATTATTGGTGACTGGTAAAAGTGTATCTATGGTAATTGTTAACCTACAGCAGACACGGGTTTGATTGCTTTGTGAAAAGACTCCCGCAATAAAAAGAAACATGCTTGATATCAGATTGATTGTAAAAGTTTTTTAATTTTCAGTAAAATGGAGTGTTGGGTAACATTTATTCAAAATTCTAAGACAGAGAAAACATTATATATATATATATATATATATATATATATATATATATATATATATATATATATATATATATATATATGTTCGCGACGAAAAATATTCACGATTAAAAGTTAATTTCATGCGAATCTTGTGAATTTTTCTTGCTAAGTTGATAGACAATACTGTTTTTCCTTCTTTGACTACTCCTGTTAATTATTATTTCTTTCTTGTTAACAACAAACATACATGTATTATGGTATACCAAATTGTTGGGGGAAGGAAGAAAGAAAGAAAAAATATTTGGATGGGAAAGAGGATAATATGAAAGTATTTCTTTTTTAAATGACGTTGAAATAGGCTGCCAATTATCTCAAAATATGTTAAATAATATATATTGTGTATAATGTTTGTGTTGCTTTTAAAAAGAATAATACACACTTGGAAATTATATTCACTTTTGTATGATTCAATCAAAATGAATGTGTCGATGACGACGAAAAATATATGGTCAAATCTCAATCTCACGTTAAATTTGACAAATACCAAGCATCTGAACCTTGGCTTAGAGGATGACATAAATTGTGATATAAATTTTGCCTTTTTTTTTACTTAAATATACAGTTAAACTTCGATGTCTCGAACATTGATATCTCGAATACAATGTATATGTCGAAGTGATTTGTAAGCCCCAACGACTTATTTATTTAAAGAATTTTACCCTCAATATCTCGAATAATTGGATATCTCGAAGTATTAAAATAGTCCCATCCAGTTCGAGATAACGAAGTTTGACTGTAGTTATTCCCGTTCTGCTACAGAAATGTGCCCCCGTAACAAGGTATAGTCCGCAAACAATATGATTAATTAAGCAGCTGTTCTGTCTCGTAGCTTGGGAGTCTTGATTAAACGTTGCTTTTCGGAAACATGCTGTATGTTTTTGAATACGAATACACAAAAAAACCCACAATCCACCAGAACTGCCCCCACGAATTGAAATGATTCCACAGTGTGTATAATATTTGATTTAGTACATAATGTTTAGTGACTGTTGAATTGTGTCTCATTAGAACATTTCAATTTTCTCCAATGTTTGCAAAAATAAACTTGTAAAACTGTATCTAACAATATTGGGGTATACTTGTTCAATAGACTATCAAGCAAAAACGAGCTGGTCAATTCTGATAAACTATTTTTTTTTGTAACCAAAATGTATAACTCTGAATTAGTTTTTTTTTATATATAAAAAAGTATGTAAACAATATAATGTTTGAGAAACTTCCAAAAATATGCAATTTTGTGAATCTTTTGAAATGTAATTTATATTTCAATATTTTTCTGTAGAAAATCAGTAAGGCTTTTTTATTTTAATGATTTTCATTAGATTTTCTTAAATTATAACCTAACATTATGTACACATGTATTTTAATGCATATTTTAATAAATTATGAGATCATGCTTCTTTGTGTTAAAATTTAGCTGTTGAATTTTTGGACCATCTGACAGAAGCTCATTGTAGGGAAACAAACGTGCCAAGGTATAACTATCTTATCCTTTTAGTAAGTTTAATTTTCAAGTTGTTTTAACTGTTAGAATTAAAATAAAGATTTGATTTGACACAAATTTAAAAACTGCTGGGTATACCTTAACAAACATTGTCAAAGAAGAAATTCCATGCGCTTTGGTCACAAACCGAATAGTTGTTTTAAATGCACCTAGCTGTGATTACTCTGAACAGAAATCTAGCGTGATGTTTTGCTAACTTCCGATAGAGCACCAGTCTATAACACATTGAACACGGCGTTGGAAAAAACCCATTATCAACTATGGAGTTACAGTAAAAAATTGAAATTTTTATAAAAGCATCTTAATGCATTTCATAGAATTTCAAAATACAGGAAAATACATTAATTTGACAATGTAGTTGTTGCAAAGCTTGCTTATTTTTAATTAGTACATATGTACATGTACTTCATACATATGGGGGTTTTAGTACATGTAATTGTTTTACAGCTAAAAACGAAGTCGCTGTGTCCTTAAAAAAGTATTACCGATGTTAATAAAAATCAAGAAAGGTAAAAATTGAATTGTGTTCCTCTGGTTATTTATCGACCCACCTGGACGCCAATCATCGGAAGACAGCGAAGTGAATCTTGTTCCTCAGTAGCCTTATCGACTCGGGATCCGGGACTCGAATCAGGATGATATTGAACTAGCTTCTAGGGATTGATTGTTGATCAGTTTCATTAGAACAGATGCACAATCAGGGAGATTTGTTGAAATCTCTGGTTGTCTGAAGCAGTGAAAGGCATGTTTGTTGCAGCATACGATCGATTTTGGCGCTGGCGGGAAGAGAAGTCTGCATTGTGTACTGTAATCGTCTGACTAGCTATGTATAATGTATGGACGACTGAATGTAAGCCACCATTGGTAAGTAAAACTTTCAATTCTGTATGAAAATTTACCATCTGTATGAAGCGTTTGAACAGATGTCCTTATCCAGATCCTACCATTGTTTAAATATATGAATACATGTAAAATCCAGTTGTCAGAAAACACGCAACAAGCGCTATGGAGAGCATTTAAAAAAAAATGTTTATTTAATAAAACAGTGCTCGATAGGCAACCTTACTGTATTCGATAGAATTCTATTGTCACAAAGTTTACATTCATCAGGGTATTTAATTAAGATTGTAAATCCCAAGCAAGAATAACGTAAGATGACGTATAAAGCCTACAGACACAATTAGATGTGTAGGATATTTAATTTATTTCAACCTAGCTACGACTAGCTGTAGATTCTTTATCTTACGCGGGTGCTTAATTCCGCTATTTCAGATCGCGAAAATATAAATATCGCGAACGCCATTCTTTTATCCTTATTTTAAGTGGTTTAAAACTGTCGGAAAAATAATTGTAATATTTTAAATTCCCATTTCAGGCTGATATAAAGTACATGCGTTTAATAACTTAGAATCACCAGCATTGCAGAGTCCTGGGCCGCGGGGCCGGGGTCATCTTAGGGCACATTGCTTATCCAGTACATCTCATGCATGCTCACATATGTTAATATATGGCGATTAAAATGGTCCGGACAGAACCTTTACAAGAGGTCACTATATAGTCAGACGATCGCTTGTTGATCTGCATTGCAATGTTGGATGAAGGTCCTTGGATGCCTAAAAATGCTGCTAGTCTTTTCCATATAACGAAGATTGTCTTTTAAGAAAAAGGCTTCTACTTTACCCTTTCAAAAACACTTTCGCTACCATACGTATCAACGTTAACTCTAGGAATGATTTCATTCCTGCAACAAGTTTGACTTGATGTTTGGGTTAGGGTTAGGGTTAGGGTTAACGCCCATCAACGCTACCCTGCAAGTCAATGGGCCTAAAAATAAAGAAATGATTGTTAAACTAACCCGACCGCCAGTGATGTACATATCTTTGGATGTAAGATGATTAAAGTCGATGAAGTTTGCAGTACACATCCAAAATCATATCTTCTGATTCTCATTTTAAATTTTCCCGTCATTTGTGAAAGTAGGCGGATATTGCAGTAAATGCATAGGTCGAAGGCGACGGCGCTGTAGAGCTTTAATGAAGATGAAGCGAGCTGTGCTCCTGATGTCACGCGACATATGTCAGACTTTTAAATTATCATTTGATGAAACATACTACTGTATCTGTCTTTTTGGCGAGATTTGGTGCATAGAGCAAACGCTAATCTCTGTCATTTATAAACTGCAGTAATCCAATTTTCAATCGTCCATTAGAATATTAGATGTAAATCATTCAGACACAAGATTATTAAAGTCGCTTTTGCACAGAAACGCATGACTTTCCTCTTGTGGGATAAACACATAAACAAAAAAAGGTTACGTAAGTTGTTTTAAAGATCGAAAAACAGGATTTTGTCTACGATAAATTCTTAAGAATGATAAAAGTGTAAAATATTTATGTTTTTTTCCTACGATAAATTCTTAAGAGTGGTTAAAATGTAAAAAGTTTATGTTACAAATTGTTGAAAAAAGAATGATGTTCAGTTTAATAATTGTTGGAAAAATGTTCAAAGCACCAATGCTTAATTTCTGCTATAAGATTCATCTTTTTTTACAGAAAAGACCATGTTTATCTAGACATTACATTTTTGCCCGTTGTCCCTTTTCTCTAAAATGTATTTTACTTCAACAAATATTCATCTTATATACATATTAAAACCGATTCTGTCTATTATTTTAATAAACCAGTGGTTAAGATGGCCCATGCTTTGCTTCAATAAGCACGATTTCTGCATCATTCTCCATTATTGGAAGTCACGTGTATTTTGCTCAGCTAATTTAGAATGTCACTCTGATAAGCGAAACAACTCTCACAGGAAAAATCTCTGAAATCAGTCTAGAAAGAATGGGAATGTGATCAGCAATAATTACACAATACAACAACACGTAACTTGAATATCAAGTACAGACCATTGCGTCAAATGAGTCGATTTGTCTACGGTATTGAAATCTAATTCAACAAAGCTCAACAGAGTACTGCCTCTTTTACGTTAGTGGTTATTGTATAGAATGAGATAAACGGAACTCGAGATCAGACGCTAATGGAAGTGGTGGCATTATTGTATTCTAAATAACATTATTGATGTCTGGGCCAATATCGTTATCCATTTTCTTTATATGATAAACGAATTCCTTACTAATGAAATGCATAGAGAATGCATAGAGATGACAGATGATATGCATAATATTAATTTTACAGGCAAATAAACAATGGATTTGAAGTCTCGACATGTACATATATACACACCTCTTATTAATAAAATATAAACAAGGGATGGCTTTGCATTAAAGGATGCAATAAAGTTAGCGCATTACTTATCTTTTTCAATACATGTACCCAAAATAAATTAAATAAAGTACATACACGATTATATATAGATGTATGGCGGTACTGCTGTCTTTTCCTCTGTGTAATTATATACGTTCTACATCATACTTTACCAGTAATGGATTTACTTATGCACTGTACCTATCGTCCACAATATGATCCTGCTGTAATTAGCTATATTTTATATTTACAAAGCAGTCCCTGTATAATCGATTTACTTATAACTATACAACTACAATACTCGCCAGTGCTAGAGCTAGATTTCGTGAGGGTCTTGATAAACTTGAAGTGACTAATACTATACTTCATTAACTCCATCAATTTATTTATTGTTGTATCGCAGTTCAATAATTGTATACAAAGGGGGTAAATCATTCAGATACATTTAAACACCAATTGTGTGTGGATAAACAAACTCCAATCTATTTAACGTAGTTAATAGTTATTGATATAAATATTTTACTCAATTTGTGTTTTCATTCTATTCGGCCATTTGTTAAAGCAAATCTGATCTAAAAAAAAAACCAAAAAGAAAACTAACCCCCCCCCCCCAAAAAAAAAACCCCACACCATAAAGAACCCCTGATCCTTTCAAATAAAGAGTAGTTGTATGGAAATCTTACTATGATACATTTGGGAAGAAAACTGCATTTATTCAATGTAATGCATACTTTAGCACATTGTCAGCTTTTTGTAGACGCCAGGCTAGCTCGTGACGTAATGGAACAGACATTAGTCGACTCTAAATATCCACCATCATTCAGATTCATCGAGATATCATTAAACGACTCGCTAACCCGATACTTATACTCTGTAAACAATGTCTGCTAATTTCCCTGTATAAATATAGAGATGATTCATTTTTTAAAAAAGCGCCAACTTTTTTGACGAACATGTACAATAAAGCGTTGTAAGAGCACTATTTTTACTCACCAGTAGAAGTAATTTTTGACTAAACGTTATAGCTTTTTAATAGTGCAAAATAAAATTATTTTTTCTTGATGTGTTAATCTTTAAATTTCAAATGAGATGGAAAAATTATACATACAATCAACAGCCGTTGTCTTGTTATCAGCAGCTCTGGGGATAACGTGTCCCTTTGGGAATAGATCAATTTCGCCGAAAAAGCTAACCAAACTTGTAAAGAATACTGTGTGTTCCCTATAGAGCAATAACATTGTAATTTTCTTGCAATGGTTGTATCTACTAGCGTAGGGCGCAACAGAAATCGAAAGAGTGAAGAAAATCCGATAAACTGGGGACCAATCCCACTTCTCTGGCTGTCTGTTGTTCTCTCTCTCTCTTTCTCTCTCTCTTTCTCTCTCAATTTCTTTCTATCTCTCTCTCTCTCTCTGTTTCTCTCTCTCTCTGTTTCTCTCTCTCTCTGTTTCTCTCTCTCTGTTTCTATCTCTCACTTTGTTTTTTCTCTCTCTCTCTCTGTTTCGCCCTCCCTCCCTCTCTCTCTGTTTCTCTCTCTCTGTTTCTCTCTCTCTGTTTCACTCCCTTTCTTTCTCTTTTCTCTTTCTCTCTCTCCAGTTAAAAAATGGGGGGGAGGGCTGGGGTTGGGTAATTGATTTTTTTGAGAAAAATACAATCTTTATTGAAGGATATTAGTACAAACGTTATCATTGTATATATATATATATATATATATATATATATATATATATATATATATATATATATATATATATATATATATATATATATATATATATATATCAATAGTCTAAACTATTAAAAGCTCTTGAAATGAAAAAAGTTGGTCCTTGTGATCGGATAAAGAACAGAACGACCGACAGATCTTACTAATAATGTGCTTAGTCATAGAGAAGAGCGGGGAGTGTTAGGACTTGCATCATCTCTGACAAATGACGCCTCTGTAAAGTAGCCCTCTTAATGTGTTGTTCCAGATCAATCCATACCTAGCCTTATTTTTCCTTTGGTTTGGTATGTGCTTTTCACATGATGGATTAGAAAGGTAAATATAAGGTTTCCTCATTGTCGCTCTCGCTGCTGCCGGAGAAAGAGAAACAGTCGTTAGCTTTACTCCTGTATCAAAGACCACTACAAAAATCACTATTTGATCTTATAGCTAGATGACATTCATCGATTGCTCCCTCTAAAAAGGATCACAAGCTGAGTGTGTTGGAATCTGTCATTGCGTGCAAGGCTCTTCTCCTGATCACCATTACACTGGGAATCGTAACTTAGAACTTTCTGGAAGTTAACAGGCACCATTTTAGCTAACAGTGATAAAGGTAAGGGCACCATAATATTTGGCTGAGGCAGCAAAATGATGTAGCATGTTCACTGAATTTATGGATATAGATTCCCTCTAGAATAACAGATTATTTAATGCAACCCGAAAAATTTGCATTTTGTACATATGTTAAAGCTTTATCTTTAAGATAGTATTGAATAAAAGTTTTCCACATGATCGACCCCCATCTTTTCTATTAAACTTAGAGACGTCTCTGTAGCAGACATAAGACGATTGTATTCTAAAATAGCTAAAAGTCTTATATTTGCCGCCGATTGATTGTCAAAAAAGGTTCTGTAAAAATGAAATGATTAAATTTAGCAAAGCGTACACGGAGAGCAGCTCCCGGAGAATGCTCACTATCGATCGGTTCTCTGCTGTAAATCACAAAAGCTCCGTTCAATTATTTGATTACGAGTACTAAATTACAGAATAAGGACGATTATCCCCGATACAGAGTGATGAACTCATTTATATGAATAGATCAGTGTTTGTATTGAAGCAACATATTAAAAACAATCCTACCTTACCTGTGTATCCTAATATCCATACAATAAACTATGCAAGCACATGTATATTGATTGCGATTATGTGATAGAATAATCCACAAGTTTTGATATTTATGTTTTTAAATTCGAAGGCTGCTATGTTCCAATTATCATTTATAGAACTGGAATTAGAAATCATGTTTGATTTTAAAATCGTTTTTATAATTTGAAAAATTGTTTGAATGGTCTCATGTCATATGGAGAAATAAGTCCGATTTGTCTAATTTGCATACGGCCGCCATCTTGAAATTGAGGCTGTAACTATTTCAAAGTAATGTATAATGAACATTTAAAATTTCTCAAATAACTCGGAAACGCTTACGCCGGAACTTTTTGCCATGGTATGAATTTCACCTACACACCGGTAGAAAAAAAATAACGCTATTCGATTAAAAATTGATTTATTTTTTATTGTGACATTTGAATATGAAAATTTGAAGCGAGAAAGGAACCATTTACATAGTAAAATAGTGAATCAAGTTGATAATTGCCAATTTCGACACAGAAGTTCGAATGTTTTAAATTGATATAAGCGAGTTGCCATGGTGCTCCCTAGTATTTGATATTTCATACTTTAAATTAATGTACATTTTTATTTCTTTCTAATTAAAATGAATGTGCTAATTTGTTTTAAAAATTGTCTTTTTGGTGGTTGTTGCTTGTAGTTAAAGGGGCACAAACCTGCTAACCTCTATAATATATATTTGATTTAAGCGACATTTCAGGGGCAAACAAAGAGTGTTTTAACTAGCTTTTGTTTTCACAGACAGAACACATGGATGTTTTGCTTTTATTATCCTCTTCTGTTTAAAAATTTCCCTCCGACAACTTTCTAAAGTCAATACTACGACTTTGGCGCACTTTGAACTATATGCATTGTGACGTCAGGATTTACGTAGTGTGGTTAATGAATATTAATGAGAAAAAATCGGACTTATTTCTCCATATGTCACGTGTCACTCATGCGACCTTTTGTCGTATATGGGCTATGATTGATTAATTGTTAAATGCATCTATTGTTTACAAATGTTCCCCACTCCCCCTCCCCCCACACTTCGTATTAAAAGATTATCAAATACACACTTTTCTCAGTATTAAATCACACACGTACTTTTTCTCAAGAATGTTAACCAATCAGATAAAGTAACTGACTGTGCCTCCTAATAAAATTATTAATGCTTCTGCGGGTTATCAAATACACATTTATTTACCCCCCCCCCCCACTCAACCCTCGACTCACCCCTCCCAAAAAATTCTCCATCTTTATAGATTGAAATTATTAACCTTACCATTCTCCAGTGAATCCAAAATCATCATCAATTTAACTCATATAATGCACATGGCAGAATTTTTATAAGTAAAGATGCATGTCCTAACGCCTTCAACAAAGGGCTGTTTTGCAAGTATACCTAAAAGTGAGTACTACTGGTACTGTACCAGTTAACGGCTAAGACCAGTTATAGGCTAAACTGAGAGTTCGGGTTAATAGTACGCGACTATCTGAGATTTTTTAATTCAGTCCTCTGTTTTGAATAAAGAAAAGTAAGTTTGCTTGAAAACTTACTTGAATATGTTTTAAACATGAGCTTAAACGATCATTGTTTATCGCTGATGTACATCTTTGCACTTTCAGCAATGGGGGAAGTGACGTTATATGTTAAAAATAGAATATAACCCCTTTGTGACACATTATTATTTCCCTTCTTTGATTTGACATATAATATCTATACATATAACAGTCATGTAGAAACAAAAAGAATTCACTAAATTCTGAGAGATTCATAGGGCAGTTGAACGCCTGATTGCACAATATTATGCATTGAATAGTCTACGATTTTGTGTATTACCGTATGATAACAAACGAATAATTTTATGAGATTTGTTTATGCATCATAACCCCTACGAACTTTAGTCTGACCCCAAAAGGGGCATAATTCAAATTACATTTTGCAGAGTATCAAATCAACATGTACAAGGATTTTACTATGTTATTATCGCGAAGCCGATAACTGGTACAGTAAATAGTAAAAACTCGGCAAATTCTGGGCGTGCTAAAAAGCACACAAAGAGATGATTTGGGTTCTAAATAATGATTTAACCTAACAGGTGCATAAACAAGGAGTATACCATTTAAAGTATGTCAAGTTTTATTAAAAAATATCAAGAAATAAGGAAATACAAAAAGAAAACGTTAAATTTTAGCCGATAACTGGTACAGTGCCAGTAGTGCATTTATGTATCTAAAAGTTTTTTTTATCAGAATGAACATTTTTCTTGGAAAGTGACAATTTATAATTTAGAAACTAAAAATTAATTGTACGTTGTTTTCTCTCTTGCTCTCTCTCTCTCTCTCTCTCTCTCTCTCTCTCTCTCTCTCTCTCTGTCTCTCTCTCTCTCTCTCTCTCTGATATTAGTATGTTATCCCCTATTGTACCAAAATCCAGTGAAAATAAACTCCTCAAAGATTTTTTAAAGCTACGATCAGCTTCAGTGACCTAGTCTTGGATGTTTGTGAATTAATGATGACCTAGATTTATTTTTCATTCTCGTGTGCGGGGTTTGTTCGACAAATGAATATTGATCGAGCTATAAACTTAACACGAAGAATACTTTCATGCATAACATATTTCAATACCATTGCGATGACTATGCATTTTTAACTTTTAGCAATTAACACATGCTCGAACTTTCAGAGGATAGACGATTTAGAATTTATATTGAATAACAAGCACTAGCATATCTAGTTACGTGCACATTTACAACATTATTATTTAAGGAATGAATTCAAAATGTTTTAGCTTTATACGATATAAAATGGTTTGGGGAAGTTCACCCTTAATAAACTGCGAAGCGGTTTACAAAAAAAAAATCAAACTTTGTCAAACGATTTTATATCGTATGAAACTGATAAAAATTTAATTCGTCATTCATTGATTATAATTTAATATTTTGCTATTAATTGTATATAAACAGTCATTTGATCTTTAAAATGACATCAAATTGTACAAAATTCAAACGTAACGTCAGGCGGATTGGTACGTTTTTGACGTTAATCTTACTATGACGTAGGCAACATTCTTTATACGATATAAAACAATTTTTTAGCCAATCAGAAAGTGCGTTTCTACCAGACTTAAATTATAAATGCATCTTACAGACATTAGCTGTCACAGCCTAACTATATTCAGCACATGATTTATGTTGTTTAATCATTGAGGGAATGTTTTGAGACCTTGGAATTTTATTAACAGTATGCAAGTTATTTACCCCAGAACATTCCAACATTGAAATCGGTTCTACATGTAGTTATACTATCAATGTTGTGTCTATAATGTGTTTAACTTTTTAACCATAACAATTGTAAAATATACATGCATTATAGCTAGATATCTTTTTTCAACAGTGTCTATCTGTAATTATTATAAAAAGCGCGTATAGATGACTTTTCAACGAGTTAACCAAGTTAGTTTCTGCTTAATCTTAGTCCATAGATTGTTCACAACCAACATATAAAAGTGAGGAATGTAAAGGCCATTCAAAATTAATATAAAGTTATGGACTTAACCAGTGAATTTAACTAACCGTAGTGCAAACATAATCCAATTCATTATTTAATTTGAATAAATGAGACAAAGTGTTATAAAACGTAGAAAACGCATTCAGGTTACTAAAGCATTTCTACCTTTATCGACAATGACTGGCTTTGATTGAGTATTGAATAAAGATCATAATTCATTAAATTAGTTTAACGTGTTGTATTGTTTAAATTTACTTAATTATACTTCTAATCAATTATTTTTAAAAATTTTGTTAATGTTAATATCCTTTTCCATTTATTCAAATTATTAGAAAATTTACATATTTCTATTACATATTAGCGTGGGTATTGTGATTTCCGAACTTAGTCTGCAAAAAAGTATTGATATAAGCGGCAGTTATGTCTCAAGTGGTTTGTATACGTGGGACACAAACTGCCTTGAACCAGACAATTGGACGTAACGAGTGGTTATATTAGTTGATAGTAGCAGGCAAGAAGGTCTAGACTATGAAAGAATTTACATGTACACTTACTGTGTAGACTTTTTCAACCCATACTGCTGCATCCAAATTGGAAATTGATTTGTTCGGTCTTTAGTTAGTTTTGGGCCGAAATGGTTGTTAAAGTCTTACCATAATAGTTCCTCAGAGTAGAAAATGTCAATTTCACAAAAACTCTAAAAGGTGGCTTCATCAATAAATAAAAAAGAGAGGTGGTCACGAGAGCCAGCAATTACCGCTTCTTATTTTGTTTGACTGAAAGTTTTCTTGTGTATGTATCTTTTTCAAAAGCTAGAACAGACAAGTGGTATAAAGTCACGCACTGTGTTTCCTCTCTTAGTCTTTAAATATTTTGGTTATTAATGCTTTTTTGGCAAAGCGAAAGGTAGTCGTGTCATTTAAATTATTTATTTATTTCACGCATTGTTTTGCACCGACATGCTAGCGTAGTAATATTCATAATGGTTTTTACTACTGTCCTTTCTAAACTATTAGCCTAATAGTTTAAACCCATCGTATCTGTTTTAAAGGACTTTGATACAATGACGTCAGAAGATGGATAAACATGTTGATGTCAATGTTCTCAATCCTCCCTCGGCCAACGCTTGAATTCACAATCGTATTCAAACATGGAGACCAAGAAAACAGCTGTTATAAGGCATATAGGAAAAAGAGGACGTGGCACGGGGCAGTTCATAAGCCCCTGCGGAGTAGCTGTCACTCTCACAGGTAATCGCTGTGTTAGTTTCCCAATATATTCATTTTACCAAGTTCTAAATACATACACGCTTAAAGAATAGCTTAGAATTCTAGTTTTGTGGCGTTCACTAAGTGTAGAATGATTGTTGGTCGAATACCATAATTTTGATAATACGGAATATGTTGAGAATTTATCGAACGAAAACAAATTATCAAAATTGTATATTTCATTATATTCCAGAATTGTTGCATTGTGTCTTATGATCCGTAGAATCAATTGACAGACTTAACATGCAAAAAAAGTACTTATTTTATAATTAAATGCAATTTACATCTTATAAATCAACTACTGCTTTTGTAATTATACATAAAGCTTTTATTGTAAGTGGTATACAATGCTTTTATATTTAAAAGCATAAATTTTATTTTAAATTAGAATTCGAATTTTCTTTTCAATTTTTAAATTTTGGCCATAACTTGTATAACCTTTTTTCTTGTCCCATTTGTATAAATTTCTGCATGGAGAATATCTTAAAGTTGATAAAATGTATTGATTGATGAGCACTATAATTCTTGAATCAACTCGATCAGAAATCTTGCGAAACTTCAACAAATAACTTTGCAAAGATTCACATTTTATCTGCCTTTTTCTAATTTTAACATCCACTTTAAAGAACTTTTCCTTTGTTAAATTAAAGAAAATAATTCTTAGGGGATTTTCGTTTGTTTATTATATTTTTTTACGTAATTTTTCTTAGATTCTTTATTCGAAATTAACAATATTTTGAAAAATAAACAACTAAATATTTATTCCTATGAAAATTGATCGCATAATTTAATTTCTTCCCAGCTGCTGTGAATACAAGTAGCCAAGGTCTCAAGTCATCATTTAAGTACAATATAATTCAAACTGATCTTATGAATATTTCATAGTTCTGTGTCAATGGCTTGCTTTTTGAAAACTATTTCAAGCTAGTCACGATTCGTTGCTCGCAATTAGAGTGTCTATGGTTACATATTTATTATTTCAAATGAAAATAAATAAAAATTTCTTAAATACAAAGGTGCATGTAAAAATCACATAATTTTTTAATACCGTACAATGTGCATATACTTGTAGTTAAAATTAAAAATAAAACGGACAGAACAATTGTGTTAGATACTAGATAACACATTACTGTTGTTTAGTTTATATGCCTTTACTTATGAGAGGGGCTATCTATAGATTTTTATATGTAAATGATGATAAGATGAACATTAATTTTCTAATTTGATAGAACATTTCATTTTTCTTGAATCGTAGAAACAGAACATCTCCTTCAATGAGATAGACATATTCAATTTAGTAACAAAATATTTTAATGACAATAAAGTAAACCTTTTAAGGAGAGAACATATTTTAACAATTTAACAATGCATTACACTAAAATGTTGTTATTATCGAGTTAAAAAGTCATTTCCTAGAAATTGATTGATCACTTCAATTACTATTAACCGCCGACAAGGCAATCATGAAATCAGCAGTTGGTTGATTAGTTTACATGAGCAATGAACCCATTTATATGTATGTGATCCATGAAAGCACACTACCTAACGCAGGTTTTGTAAATCAATAAACAAGGAAGCAGAGTATGGTTTTCTCAATAGAGAAAATCGTGAACGGCATTAGAAATGTACTGGGTCTGTATTAATCAGCCTCCTGATAACAAAGTAGGTAACCTTGCAATATACAAATATACATGTAAACATGTACGCAGCTTAGGAAAACCCCAGAATATATCTTCCTTGGAAGACGGTATAAAGAGTTGAAATAATTTACAGTCTCCGGGTTGTGCACTTCCTCTCCTTTGTGATTGGTAGAAAATACATAATGTGAAAAGTTAAAATTTATTTCATTGATAAAAATGCTGTTCGGCGTAAGGGAGATAATTTTCTGATGATCTTTTTAACGTACGACTTACCAATTACAATTTTTCAGTACAACTAGTTGAAAGCAATATTTTAAAATTATATCTATTGATATATTGTGTACTGTTCTTTTTGTATTTTTAATGCAAATACAAATACATATATGTGAAAATTTGATACGGTATGGCTAATATCAGTAAACAAGTTTGCATATTAGATACGGTAAAACTAATGTCAGAAAAACAAGATGCTGTATGACTTTGTATTAACTTTGATTTTATTAAATCATACGACCCTTCATAAGATCTCTTTTTACCTACTATAGTCGACCTCAACTAAATAGCACGTGATACGCATATCTCAATTTTAGGCACGCATGTTTTCATGTAGAGAAAGGCGACATTTATATAACAAAAATAATTAAATTTTCTTATTTCTATTAAGAGTTTGCTCTAAAAACGGCAATATTTTTTTAAAAAAGGTAAACTTGTTTCCTTTTCCTCTCACATCAGCAGATGAGTAATTTTTAGCGAGTGATAAAAACATGGCATACGTAAAATTTCCCCAAGTTTTGTATATGTAGGAGTATGAAGTGTGTCTGTTGTTTAACGTTTTGTCGAAGATAAAGGGGGTACCTAAGCTCTATGTTAACTTAACCATCGTTTAACTCTTCTTTTTATTTATTTTTGGTTTATCTGCAACTACATTGATGAGAACTGTTTTAAAGATTTAAATGTTTTAATTTAATAGTTTTCCCAGTGAATTATTTAATATTTATGAGTCTACAAGTCATGTAAATTCGTAAAGTTATTTAATAATTAGAATGCACGGCTCGTATATTATGAACCAGTGATACTCACTACACTAGTCCTCTATTTCAATGTTGATTTGCTGATTATCTACAGTAACTAATCTCGGACTCTTCACTCATTTTCACCAAACTCTCCCCGCGATAAGCGTCGCTACTGTCCCTTGACCATGCATACTACTTTGCACCTTTTTTGATACCTCTTTTCTTATGAATATACACTAGCAGGAATTATATATACTAACACAAAAGTGAAGGGTGAAAATGAATATCTATAAAGGTGATGGCACCACCACTAACGTACTAGTACTTGTACATAAATCACGCATTACATATAACAATTTCACTACTTACAAATCTACATAAAATGACGCCGATAAAACGACTTGTATTTCTTAAAATGATTACGTTATCATTGACATTTGCACTGTTGTAAAATTATCTACATGTATTTAAATGTTTAAATAAAAAAAACATCCTTGTTGAATATTGAACAAAAATAATGTCATGGAAAATTCTTTAATATTATTGTTTTTTCTGCAGGTGATATTGCTGTTGTGGACACAGAAAACCATCGAATTCAAATCTTCAATGAAAACGGTAGCTTTAAATCAAAGTTCGGATCCAAAGGGTGTAAAGTGGACCAATTTAACTACCCTCTGGACATAGCAGTTACAACTCAGAACCGGCTGGTGGTGACGGACAGTGTCAATGCCTGTGTTAAGGTATTCACCATTGATGGCCAACTAGTTCAAATGTGCGGGGGAGAATTTGATTTTCCTTATGGAGTAGCAGTGTCATACGACGGATATTTCATAGTAACAGATATATTTAAACACTCTGTCATAATACTCGACCCCGAAGGGAGTCCGCATCATTCATTTGGAGAATTCGGTTCAGGGATCAAGCAGTTTGATCACCCGTATTTTGTAGCTGTCGATCAAAGCAAACAAATCATTGTGACCGACTCTGGAAACAGTAGCATTAAACTTTTCCACTTCGACGGTAAGCTTTTACGAATGTTTTCACAGAACGATTTTAAACTTATCAATGAAACATTTTTAAATCTGCAAGGAGTGTGTCTAGACGGAGATGGGAACACAATAGTGATATGCAACAGTAATATATATATTCTGATTAAAAACGGACGACTTTGGGAAATTCTAACGACAGAGGACGGGGTGTTTTCTCCTAAGTCGTTGTCCTATTCTCCATCGGGATATTTAGTTGTGACGCAGTACGACACCGGGAAACGTCACGAGCTGACGGTCTTCCGGTATAGACAGGAGGATTTCCGGTCGCTCAATTCCGCGCAATTCTATGCAATCTCCATATAGTGTTTCAATTTTCATTTCTGTAATACACGGTGTATTAATATTGTGTGCTGTGTATTTATTCTATACTGTACGGAAGTAAAGAATTCAATAAATATAGCTGAAAAATGGAAAAACTTTTGTGGTGCATGTATTCTTTATTATAACATCAACATAATCAATATCACACTCAATATCACAGTCAAAAATTATATTAAAAAAACAATGATCTATAAAGAACAATGATCTAGATAGCTGTATTTCAATCGCAGTCTCAATTCTGTTTTATCATTCCTTTACGCTTCTTTTTTTCATGCTAACATGTAAAGATATGTTTTAAACGATTTGATTGGTTGCTTTTTCACAGACGAATCTGACTTTTAAACACCTAGCCAAAACCGTCATTGACATTCAGTATTAGTATAAAATTTGCAATAATTTAAAATTAACCGCAATATGTATTTAAAGTTTTAACGTTAAAAAAATAATGGAAGAATCCTGTTTCACTATTAGTACTTGTAAGTAGCCGGCTATTACGAACTCTCGAGTTCAAGTAGAATCAGTAATTACCTGTAGCTCGCATTGGTTATAGAACCTTATAACTTCCTACCTATCGAAATAACGTGACGAAAGGTGATATAATATATAAAAGTGAAGGAAAAATCTACTTATCCAATAGTTATCGTGTATCTATATTTATTAATAAATCTATAAGTACTCTTTCCTTCATATATTCAAAATAACTTAAATATTTATTAATATGTACAGTATAATATTCATTTATATATTACTCAAATCTAAATCAGACACCCAGTGTAGTGTTCGAGCACGGCATAGAGTAAGCTAACCTAATCTGACATTATCAAACAATAATCACTTAACTAATGCTGCTACACGTACTTCAGTAAACAGCCTCCAAGTTTTAAGACCATACTCCAGCAGAAAAAAATCTATCACAAAAAATCAACTTTTCAACAAGTTTGAAGCAATCGATCATCAACCTTTACGTTTAGAAAAATTTTGTTCAATAGCAATTTATCAGGCCTTTTTGACAAGCAAAAAATTACACATATTTTTGGAAAGACCCGAGAGGTTGCGATTGATATATATATTCTTTGGTTTCGTTGGTTTTAACATTTTACGTTTTTTTTCTAAACAATTAAATTTGTAACAAATTCAAAAAACTAAACTGCTGATTGTAAGCGAATGTATTAATTTGTAAATGTTATAAATATAAATAAAAAATTGAAAGATGGATCGAATACAATTTTATTATATTCTTAAAGACCCTGTAATGTATTGTACATGTCCTTTACAAATATTTAGATTATTAAGAAAATAAAAATTTGCGCATGAAAATTTCAATTATTGAGAATCAAAAGTGCATGACAATTTTGTCATGTCAAATTTTGGACAGTATGCTTTAATATGAATATCTTATTCATTGCGTTCGGCCACGTGTTTGAATTCCTGAAAGAGATAAGAAAAAAAAAATGTTAAAAGTTTCTTTCTGTCTTTTAAATAATGTATTTCATTGTTTATGTTTTACCAGAAATGCCTGTGAAATTTCACACTTGGTCAAGCAACTATCCATTGTTATATATGACGTCAGCGTTAGCAGTGAACACAAAAACACGAGGTTGAGTACGTAATAATATACGGTTAAAAATTTTGTATCCTGACGCTGTCATTCTTGATATACATCCACTCTTTATGATTTCAGTGACGGGTTTGCCCGGGGTGCCCCCCCCCCCCCCAAAAAAAAATTATCATAATTATCAAATGCTTGGAAACTCACGGAATTTCTTTACAATAGACTAATTTCAACAGAGTAGTATGAAGAAAGCTACTGGGTTAAAGTATCCGATCCATATTAGGACCTAATTTTTCTAACCTTGAATATCCACTATGTAGTAAATAGTCTGATGTTAATTCAAAGCATTTTAGATTAGGAAAAGATTAGGTTTTAACTTTATAAAACATGAGTGACACAAAATGGGCGTGTCTTATAGAATAACTGAAAAACGGTATTGGCTGCGCAGCGTAGTAATACATAGCATGTGCTAAATGAACATAAAAAACTAGATGCTTTCATTAGACAGTAATACCCGCACCAAGTGTTTGCCCCTAAATAACACTGTTTTGTACCAGTTTTAGTAAAAATGAAGGCCACATGCACATAATACACATGAGCGGCCCTATATGTATCTATATAATTATTACAAACAAAATTATGCCCCCTCCCCTCGGCTGTTGCCGACTTAAGGATCCTCAACACCCCGTGACTTCCAATTTTATGACAGTACGTCACAAAATGGCGATTTCAATGCATTCAGAAAAAGTTTATATCGCCAAAGCTTGGTGACTATCTCTGTGGTGTAACGGGTGTAGCGTCGGTCTACCAACCCGCAGGTCCCGAGTTCGAATACAGTAGGGAGTTTTATTTTTATGAAGAGCGGAAAAATTTAAAAAGTTGATTTTCCCCCAAAATTGAAAGTTTTTGTGTTCATTTTCAAGTCGAACACATACTATAAAAATCCATATCTTCAAGTATTTTAGAAGAACGGGCTTGTTTGCAAACTTTCCCCGGGTGTGTGGAGGATCATTAATTTAGATTTGCTTCTACATCGTGTGCACGGATTTAGAGAAGGGTTGGGAGTGAGGGGTCCAGACCCCCCCCCCCTTGAAAAAATCATTTATATTAATGCATGTAGTAAAATTACCACGAAATACACCTCGGACCCTAATCCCCCCACTCCCTGCAAACACAATTACATGTATTACTTGCCCCCCTCCCCCACCACACACACACACTCCTCATGGATAAATAAACATCAGAATATTTTGAAAACAACGAAAGCCTGTACACGTAGTTCAGTGCGTTAGTATCAAAATCTTTTCATAGTGAGGTTTTATAATTTTAAATTTTTACAATACATGTATTTGGCAAAAATAAAATAAAATAAGTTTTTAATATTTATATATGATTGCGCCCATGAGAAAAGGGTGCTTATGGCGTTTTTGACAAAACAGAGAAATAACGTCACAAACATATGACGTTACGTCATAACGTAGTCTGAAACGCGCAAGATTTTTAATGCGTCATTTTCATCGCGTATAGTTTTTATCCCTTTTTTAAATCTAATTTTCACATTATTTTAGATAAACTCTTATTATTCTTTACTTGCACACACATTTGTTTAACTACATGTATTTCTGTTTTTCCCAATATTAGCTTAATGCTCCAAATGATTTGGAGAAGTTTTATAGAAATATTTTGATTTTAATTTTAGCTGACTGCTTCACCCTTTTTTTTAACAGCCCATTGATATTAACATATTTACAGCACACATAAAAAAAAATAATCTTATTTTAAAGATAGGAAATCATTCAGACAACATACTGTAGATTCCTAATTTTACGCGAGTACTTACATGTAATTCCGCGATTCAGCCGTTTTCCATCAAATCGCGAGAACATAAAATCGCGAATGCTGAATTTTTTATTATAGTTTAATGTAGGTTACATGTGTTCAAAAATAAAAGCGAGATTTTAAAATTAGCGAGATGCGCTTCTCGCGATTTTACGCGGATATTAATCCCTCGCGTTTAAATAGAAATCTACTCTAATAGTTCGTGAATTTAGAAGCAAAAACATGAACCTAACAAATACATATACATATTTCATCTTTGTTCAGCAAGTAGCGTTGCCGGTATTGTTTTAATGATGAACGACTTTTTTAAGTATGCTGCATGTACATGTACTATAAATTTATTTTCCTAAATCATTTTCTGATGGATTACTAAAAATGCAGTGACTAGAAACATTTCTGGTTAAACAAGCTGAAAAGAACACAGTAAAAGTCATATTTTCTCAATTTAAAAATAAGAGAGATGAAAGTATGCAGTTCTGCACACATCTCACCGATCTGGTAAATACTTGTACTGTTTAATTTGTCCTAAGTTCAGATAACATGTACTTGTGTTTCCTCACACAATCTAAATCTTAAGTAAAACGCTGCATTTACATGTACAAAATAAATCTGATAGGACCGATTAAAAATTCCCTGTTTTTATTCTTAACGAGGCCAAGTCTAATTATTTCTACCCTATATATTTTGATGAAATTAAATAATTAAATATGAATTAGCATAACACACCCCAGCGGGTTATATAATTTTTCTCTGCGATGATCGCTACTGTCATAACCCGCATGTATCATCAATGAAAGTATTTTATTGTTAATATTTATATCCTTCTTTTAACAAGTTAATGGATAGGTCGTAAAGAGTAAGTAAAAATAACTAAATCTTTGTTAATGTACATCTATACGTTAAATAAACGGAAAAGCTAAGTCGTCTTAAATGGGAGGTTGAGTTTGACATCATCATGGTTCTTTTGTGCAGTCCAGTATTTGTCTTAGGTCGATTAATGTTTCGACCAATCGATAAACGGAGCGTGTAAATTTCAATCCCGTCAATTTCTAAAAAGCTATGAATTACAATTAATTTTCTTTAAAAATAGAGGGAATCATACTTGGTGGATGTAAATATAAAAAAAGAAGTTAACTTAATGTACAACTTAATCAAAACACCATTTAATGTTCCTATCGGCTGTGTTTTTGTTAAAAAGGACGTTTTAAACAGACGGGTTTTTTCTTTTTTGTATTGCAAATTGCTATGTTAATATTAAAATTTTGTTTTTAATTCTTTCCCTATGATGTTGATTTTGTTTTTAATACTGTTGCATGTGTTTAAAAGGTGTTAAACAGTCAAATTCTGGATTAGTGGTCCTATTCCTTGTAATGAACACGAGTGAAAGTGTCTATCTGGATGTTGATTCTTGAGAATGATTCAGAAATGATGTACACATACTCTTATCCTTTTCTAAAAATTAAAACTTCCTATTTCAAGTTATATATTTAAACAAAGAGCAAGAACAACAAAATGGTCAGAAATGATGTAATCATACTCTTATCCTTTTCTAAAAATTTAAACTTCATATTTCAAGTTATATCTTTAAACAAAGAGCCGGAACAACAAAATGATCAGAAATGATGTAATCATACTCTTATCCTTTTCTAAAAATTAAAACTTCATATTTCAAGTTATATCTTTAAACAAAGAGCCGGAACAACAAAATGGTCAGAAATGATGTAATCATACTCTTATCCTTTTCTAAAAATTAAAACTTCATATTTCAAGTTATACCTTTAAACAAAGAGCCGGAACAACAAAATGATCAGAAATGATGTAATCATACTCTTATCCTTTTCTAAAAATTTAAACTTCATATTTCAAGTTATATCTTTAACAAAGAGCCGGAACAACAAAATGGTCAGAAATGATGTAATCATATTCTTATCCTTTTCTAAAAATTAAAACTTCATATTTCAAGTTATATCTTTAAACAAAGAGACGGAACAACAAAATGATCAGAAATGATGTAATCATACTCTTATCCTTTTCTAAAAATTAAAACTTCATATTTCAAATTATATCTTTAAACAAAGAGCCAGAACAACAAAATGGTCATGGAAAAGTACCAAAGAGATAACGTGATTCCTATTACAGGTAAATCCAACCTAATTATACATTGACCTGATTTCTAAATATACGTTGCAAACAAAAAATAGACGATAAATAAAATTGTACATTATGTTTACTTTGTAATCGTCAAGACCAATCTTAATATTTTTGTTCATTTTCTTGTGACCGTTACTGAAAGAACTTGAGAATTCAGACAGTTTCATGATCCCGTCCGAACCAGAGCTTTATTTTCACATTTATTTTAGTCGAAGGAGCGGATTCATAAAATTATTTACGGTTTTAATGAAGTGTGTAAGATTAACAAATGATATTGAAATGTAGAATACATAGAGACTAATTACATGTATACAGATAGAAGACAGCGCACTGGCGGTGTAATTAAAAGCATGCATAAGCTTTGGATTATGGGTAATGGACGGTTGAGAATTATTTTAAAGTGATGGTGAAATATACATTCAAAACACGGAATTAATCTCTGCATACTGCATGTTTTCTCTATAATAGTAAACCTACATATTTGCTGTGGAATAGTCACACACAGATGATAAGTGTCTGGATGTTGTTTTTTCGGGTGTGGGCATGCCCGAAATGTGTAAGCAAAGGCATGGGGGTGATGGGAAGCTTAACAATTGTAGAAAAACAATCACAGTAGATTGAAAAAAAATGTGACTAGAAGCAATCGGATTGTAAAAATATCCCACATACACTAAAAAAAAAAATAAATTTAAATTATGTGAAATTTATCAATATTGGAAGGGGGTGAATATCCGATCCATGGAAGGGGCACTCTTTCCCATGAATTCTGCCTATAAAGTCGAATGGAAAAAAGGGCACGATCCCGCAGTGGTAGAATTAACTACTTCTTTCTTATTGTGTTTATCTGTGAGTGCACATGTTAAAGTCTAGTTACTTCTGAAACTATTCTTACAACTTCAAAAGAATATTTCAGTGCTGCTATTATAATTGAATCAATAAGTTGTACAATAGATCATGATTAAACAAAATTGTATAATACGTTACTTTTGATATTGTTTTCAAAGTTCAAGACTAAAATATGACATATTTAATAATGTCACGAAAATCGCATATGTTGTTTAAGAACAAAAGCTACTAATATATATTAGGTATTGATTGTTTATATGGAAAGGACAGTGTTTATGTAAATGAAATATGTTCACATAGAATACTCTACTAACTCAGGTTTGTCGTTGATATCCCAAAATAAACTGAAACTGAAACCAAACAACCGCCATTTCTTTTTTTGAATAATTACTTTTCACTGGCAGACAACTGCGCTGTCAGTAGAAACATTTTTATTTATGATTTAAAAAATAACAACAACAACAAACCTTTGTTTTTGAAATAAATGAATAGCATAGATGCAAGCATACAACTATACGTACGCGTAACAATGTGATAAGATACTGATAACAAGGTGATGTATTTTACGTTTATTAAACGACTAATTCACAGTCATGATTGATCACCTTTACTTTAAAAAAAACTGTTGACGTTGCGTATGTGAAACAGGACGTCGTGATTTTCGTATTGAAATAGCATCACTGTTAATGGACAAAAAACTCTACTTGGAGTTAGCGTATAGCCATAAAATTTTAGATTTGACAACTTTAAGCTGTGTTTAATTCAATTATGTAAATATCTAAAAATGTGCAAAAAATGTTATAAGCAGCCTTTTCTCATGGGCGCAATCATATATATATTTATATATTTTTTAATATATAATTTAAAAAATAGAAAAGCCCAAGCAGCATTTGAACTCTCTACAGACACTTAGTTAACGCTCTAACCCATTGCACTTCACTGTTAGGTAACATTATTTTGGGGGAGAATATTATATTTATGCTTTATTGTTTATTTCAATAGGGAGTACATCACTATATGCAGGTGTCCTGTACCACCTTAAAGCTGAAATGTGTGCTTTACATAGGTATTTACCTAATAAAATAGTGCAAGGGGTTTGTGGGTACTAGTTTTACCCAGCTCTTCGGTTAGATGGGTTTCATGTGGTGTACATACTGGTATGTGTTTTCCATATGCACAATAGGATTAAGTAAACGTTTCTTTTGTGATGATCAGCTAAAGAGATTCATATTGTGCTCTAGTTGGATTACCATAATGATGTTGACCAATATAGGTAAGCATTATACATGTACATGATAGAACTAGCACAATATTATGAGACACCAGCATACATAAGTATTACTTTCACTTTCTAAATACGTGATCTCCCTTTGCCAGCATACTGTATCATCATCTTTTAATATTTATCAATAAATTAGCTCATCATTGTTATCTATCCTATCACATTTGTACAGTTTCCGTCATTTTAATTGCAAAAGATATGTTTTCATTTGTCAGACTTGCACTATTAAGTTGACCCCATATTGACCCTATGACATATTGTGTTAAATTTGTGTATTACATGTAAATAAGTGTAGAAACTTATCATGTCTATATGAATTATAATAGGGAGGAAGGGGTCCTTTTTTCTTAATGTATTAAGATGCATCAAATAAAATGTAGGCTATGACCCTATGGGATTGTTGTCTTTAAACCACCATTACCCCCCCCCCCCTCTGAAATAGGAAATGATGATATACTTTGATAATTTTTAACTTTCGAGATACCCCACCCCTAAACCATATTTATTCTTGCTCTTTGTGCCCATCAAATTGTATATCGGTTATGCCCCCTTGGAGACACTCTGACTTTCCAGAACTAGACGTAATAAAGTATTTTATCTTATTCATAATTAGTGTTTGATCCATGAGGGTAATTCCTAGCTTAATGATCCTGCTTTGTTTAGAAGAGTTTACAATTGCCCCGAATACATATAACATTTAGTTTATCTTATCGTTAAAAATTAAAAAGCAATTTCCAAATCTTAATGTGCATCTAGAGAAAAATACCAATAAAGAAATGATTTAAAATTTGCTACTGTACACATGTAAGAATGTAAAAAGACTCTGAATCTGATGGGGTGTGTGGAGGATAAACATTTAATTTAAATCATTTATTGTTATTAATTTTAACTTGAATATTAGGCAGAAAATAAGACTTCTGATCATATATCAATAGATCATTTGTCAAATGTAATTTTTTTTAACAAAAACATTATTTACCAGTTTATAAAACTTTTTAGACCCCAAATTATATTTTGATTTTAATAGATCATTCGACAATTAAGAAGAGTGTAAATGTAAGTTTTTTTTTTATTTTAAGCAAAAAAAAATGCAAGGGTTTTTTTATTTTAAGAGAAAAAAACCCCATCATTTAATTTACAGTTTAAGGAGGGATACGTACATGTGTCGATCCAGAAATTTTTTTCAGAGGAAAGGGGGGGGCAACAGTTATTTGAGTTGGGGGGTTGGGGTCAGAGGCATATTTTTGGCAATTTTATAAATTAAATGTAATTTAAAGAAATTAGAATTTTGAAGGGGGGATCTGGACCCCTGACCCCCCCTCTAGAAGCGCGCATGGGATAAAAGTTAATTTCATGCTACTATTTGTCTACCAGGATTAAATCAAATTTTTCAAAATCTTATTGCACATCTATTGGACAGCACCTATTATATCCCAAGATATGATGTGTCTATTCATTAAATCATAAGAGGAGTTCTGGGATATAGTTTTTTTAAGGAGTTATAAACATTAATTTTCTGCAACTATTTGACTACCAGGATTAAATTTAATTTTTCAAAACCTTATTGCATATCTATAGGACAATCCCTATCATATCACAACATATGATGTGTCATTCATTAAATCATAAGAGGAGTTCTGGAATCTAGGTTTTGTTTAGGAGTGATAAACGTCAGTTTTCTGCTACTATTTGACTCTCTGGATAAAATTTAAATTTTCAAAACCTTACTGCACATCTAGAGGACAGTCCCTATCATATCCCAATATATGATGTGTCTATTCATTAAATCATTAGAGGAGTTCTGGGATAAAGATTATGTTTAGGAGTGATAAACGTCAATGTTCTGCTATCATTTGACTCCCTGGATGATATTTAAATTTTTAAAACCTTACTGCACATCTATAGGACAGCTCCTATCATATCCCAAGATATGATGTGTGAAAAAAAGACAATAACAAACCGTCAACCATCTCAAAAATCCATAAAACGAAATACAAATTCAAAGCAGAGCAACACGGACCTCCAAGATAGAGGTAGGATCAGGTGCCTAGGAGGAGTGAGCATCCTCTGCTGACCGGTCACACCCGCCGTGTGCTCTTTGTCGTAATCGGGAAAATAAAAACCGCAAAAGTCCGTAGACAATTAGGTAATTAATTATGGTCTAACAATTAGTATGAAAAAACGTCAGTCAGCATGCGACTCAGTGAAAGATTGTATTTGCTGACATGGTCGTCGTATCGACCATAGAACTTACGAAAAGATGACTTTAAACGAGACTCTTGATAGTCCTGTTTTATCAACTTGTTTGTCAGTAGCTTGCCTCGTCTTAGAAACTGTTCATACGAAGAGCATGCCCTTGCGTATCGAATTAACTGAGAGACAAAAACACCATATGCAGGTGATGAAGGTATATTGCTACATAAGTAAGGAAAGTTGACTATAGAAAAATTGAAGTCATCGCGTTTATCATAAAGTTTGGTTGTTAGGTTACCATCAATGTCCATTTCCAGTAAAATATCCAAATATGAAACAGATGACGCTGACTCTGTGGTATCTTTTATTTCAAATTCACTGGGATATATCGAGTCGACGTAAGTATGGAAATAACAATTGTTAATTGATAATACGTCGTCGATATACCTAAATGTTGAGTTGAAGGCCACAGCGAGTGATTTATTTTTTTCACGTACAAGTTTTTGAATAGATTCTGCTTCATAAGAATACAAAAATAGGTCTGCTAACAATGGGGCACAATTGGTACCCATGGGAATTCCAACAGATTGTTGGAAGACTTGATTTCCAAAAACTACATAGATGTTGTCTATCAGAAATTCAAGCATCTTTTTAATGTCAACTTCAGAGTACTTGTGTGTGCAATCAGAATGGTTTTTAACAAAATAGTTTTTTAGATTTCCAATGACAATGACAATGTCTATTCAATAAATCATAAGAGGAGTTCTGGGATCTAGGTTTTGTTTAGGAGTGATAAACGTCAATTTTCTGCTACTATTTGACTCTCTGGATAAAATTTAAATGTTTAAAACATTATTGCACATCTATAGGACAGCCCCAGTCATATCCCAAGAGATGACATAGCTATCCAAATGTTGTAAGAGGAGTTATGGGAACCATACTTTTTTTGCAAATAAAAAAAAAACGTCATTTTTTGTTGCCCACCGATCCCTGTGTTAAAAAAAAAAATCTGAAACCCGATCACACTTTAAAATGACCCCCCTAATCATATTCTAGAAGATCATTTGGCTACTGCAAAAAATGTTGACGTTTTTGAAACCAGATTTAAAAAAAAAAACACGTCAGTTTTTAGCCACAAAATGACCCCCTGGACAAAATTGAAATTTCCGAAACCTTATTGCGCATCTATAGTATACCTCAAAACATATTCCAAAAGATGATTTGTCTATTGTTGAAAATGTAGGAGGAGTTCGAGGAAGGTTTTTTGTGAAAAAAACGTCATTTTTTACCAATTATTTGACCCCCAGGACTACCAGAGAATTTTTGAAAACTTTTTACAAAACAATTTGATACCTCAAATCAAACTCCAAAAGTTCGGTTTGCTGGTTTATAAGATGTAAGAGCAGATTGAGAAAGTAAAACGTGACAGACGGACGGACAGACGGACAGACGGAACAGAGTAACAACAATATACCCGAACTTTCTTTAGAAAGTGCGGGTATAAATAGTGGTTTTAAAATAATGTTGTTTTAAAGTGTACGAATTGGAAATAATATAAATATAAGTAATAAGGAATCTTTCTTTGAATATTATGAGGTGATTATTTCGGTCGGAGCGTGGTCTGATCTATCATAAAGCACTTCAATCACCTCATTATATTCAAAGGATGATTCCTTATAATTACTTTTATTTATATTATTTCCAATTTCAGCAAATCTATCATAAAGCCCTTCGGGCTTTATTGGATTTGACCACGCCCTGACCGAAATTATCACCTCATAATACTCAAAACTCAAAAAAATGATTCCTTATTCCTTAAGGAATACAAAAACTATTAATAATAAATTCCATACCGTAAAGATGTGTTTTACAATTGCTTTTGATAGATTAAAATAAAAAAAAAATAACTAAGGACCAGGAAAAGGTCATTTATTGGGACACATTCCGCTCTAACAAACTGATACTTAAACATTTACCCTATCCTCAGTGTTTAATACCCTCCCGCATTCAGATCATGTTTAAGTTTTGGGCATAAAACCTTTGCAAGGATTTAAATCTGAATGTAGGATGATATTATGCATTGCATCTTTTTCATTTTCCTTTAAAATGGATCATTTCATAGTGATTTTTATAGATGTATACCACACGCAAATAGATGCATACCACATGCCAATATTATATCAACATACTTCACCCCCTTTTGACTCCTACAGAGGGTGGGTGGGTGGGTAGCCACAGTATTTCAAAGATACTCCTTATAAAATTCATCACTCCATCCTCTGTATACATATCTACAAACCAGGCATGGATGTCTAAAGAATGAATTATACGTCACATGTACTTCCGCTTGGGTATTAACCAATGAGGCTCTTACCCTATCCTCAGTGTTTAATACCCTCCCGCATTCAGATCATGTTTAAGTTTTGGGCATAAAACCTTTGCAGTTCATCAATCATACATGCCCCTTCAGTTCAGTAACCTAAAGAAAATAATGACCTTCTCCCAATACTCAAAAGAAAACAAACATATTTTTATAAACATAACAAATTTTAATTTTACTACCACATCAACATAGATGAAATGTAAATCATCTAAACATAATATGTATATGATAAAGTACAACATATATTTTCCCAATGTTTATTTATGTTTCAAACATGCTCTTTACAGTTTTTGAAAATCACATAAATTTAATTTTAGTTTCATATATGATTATGTCCTTCAAATTTGGTCACAAAGGAAGACAAATAACATCCTCTATCAGCATTAATCACACTTGCACACATAATCATTAAATGTTCCATTCTTCACTGAAAGGCTTTACCCAAAGAATCATAATCTGCCTTTCCTTTGTACTGAGATTCAATCCCATTTCCTTGAAATACAGATTCTGCTAACTTTGTAGCAACAACACCTGAATCAATCATTGTATGCATTCTACTATAATACTCTGCGCTTGACTTGCCAAACCAACCAATGTGTCTCATCACCTGATCTACATTTTCAGCAGATCCTGACAAAGCCATTGTAATTGCACAACCAGCTCTGAAACTATGAGGTGTTTCGCCCTCGTAAATACCTAAAGTTGAAAGATAATAAAACAATCTTTCATATACTACAGAGTAACTAACATTTTTATCTAAAACCCTTCCATTCTCTGACACAATTCTAAACAAATATCCCTTTGAAAGATCGACCCTCAATTTTTTGGCCAATATAAAATAATCTAACAAACCCTTAACCGGACAAACCATTATGTCTTCGCACCTTTTTATTACAAAAGAATTGTTCTTTCCCTTCTCACCCCTCAATGTTTTACCAAATGTATGCTGGAATACCAAACCAGAACCATCCTCTAGAATCTTGACCTCCTGAGAAACTACATTGGACAAATCACCAGCCCTGTCACCTGCTAAGAACTGAACTTTTATCCATGCCTGATCTCGAATCAAAACAAATTTTTCTCGAAGAGTCAAATCACATCTATCTAATTCTCTATTTATAAATAAAGCTATCGCCTTAACTTTCGATAAGAAAATTGGTTTTGCTTGTTTTGGTAATATGTGTGCTTTTGCTTGCTCCTCCCTAATTAACTTGAGGTATTCTTTTACCAAAGGTGAAGCTGTCGGGTTTCCCTTTGAACGCAATATATCCCATGTCTTTCCACGTCCAAACTCATGAAATATGTTATTCAACTGGTGAATTAAATTTTCTACTGTTCCTGAAGCAAGTCTCTTAGGACAACCACAATCAAAATCACCTTTCAAACCTAACTTTTCACAATCTATCTTATGGATTGTAGTCTTTCCCTTTAAATCTTTCCAAACTAAAAACCTACGGATATCATTCGGAGTGCATGTCAATAAAGTTGGAGACCCAGGAGATGCTTTCAAAAATCCAAGAAAAGATTCTACAAGACTGTTTCTCTTTTTACACTTTAAAGAAGTAACAATTTTCCCGTCCAGTTCCAAAAGCCTCCTATCTATTACGTCCCAGTCAATCTCAATTTCTCCTGAATTATCCTGCAATAAAAACCATATGCAGAAATAAGTCACACAAATAAAACCCTAAAAGCAAACAACGGCCACCTCAAACCTACATTATCCAACACAAAACCCTTCTTAGATGGAATTTTAACCACTTCTTTTTCACCGTTTACACCAAGACAAAATGACCCCCCACAGAATTAGCTAACAACTTCGGCCACCATATAGGTAAGGGTTCCATCATAGGAACTCTGATCGTACACATGACCTTCTGCTGCTCGAGTAAGCAAATAATAGGAAAGATCAATCCGAAGGGAGGAAAAACATACGGGTTGATTTCCTTTCTAATATCTTGACAAAAGACATTAACACCTGCTGATAGAGGAGTTGCACAAGGTGTAAAATGTTTTTAAGGCATACCCTCTTTTGAATTCATTGTATTTGAATCTAGTGCCATTAAATCTATTGAATGTGGACCATATGCTGTATCCACCAACGTCCATGCCTTTTGGCTAAGCATAGTGTCTGCTGCACTTAGGATTCTAGAAGGTTTATCTGCCTCATTCAACTTTGAGGACACAAATGTTAGGCGTAAATCTATATTTTTGCAACAATAAACTGAAAAACATCTTTTATGATATCGTTAAGTTCTTTACATCTTTTACCCTGACTATTCCAAGAACCAATGACAGCCATGCTGTCTGTGTATACATCCACTCGTGAATCTTGCACCATACTGCTAAGTGACATTAAAGCCCTCAAAATTGCATCTGCCTCCTTAACATGTATTGGCCTTACATCATTTTCTGACCAATAATCTCCTAATACTAAGTCTTCCTCCTCTAATCTTACACAGGCACCATATCTAAATCCAGAAGAATCAGTATAAATTGATACTGTTTTGTGAAACTCCAATCTCCATTTAGAACAATCCTGCCACTTATCTACAAATCTCCAATGTTCAATTTCCTCTTTTAGGGATCCGGAAATTTTAACAGACCTACTATTTTTCAAACCCTGAGAAATTCCAGCATTTATTTCTCTACAGAACAACTTGCATCCCGGGATTACCAGACTCATAGAAATGCACTTTCCAGTAAATCTTTGCAATGTCTTGACATCTACTTCCTTTCTTTCTAAAATTGATTCTCTAAGATCTATGAATTTCGCTTTTTTATCATCTGGCAATATGTATGCTTCCCTTACAGAATCAACTAAAAAACCTAAATACCTCTTACAACTTGAAGGATTTAAAGAACATTTACTTAATGCTAGGGTATATCCCAACCTTGTCAACAATTCAACTAAACCATATACCAACCTCCTAGCCTCCTCATGAACTTTCACATCATCTACAGAATCAGATCCCCTAGTAGCAACAAACCTATTATCTATGTACAGAGAGTTACGCACAGAGAATGTCCTAAGATAAGAGGTAACACACATACCTATGGATTGGTAAATAAAGGCTGAAGCTTTCCAACCAAATGGTAATGTTGAATACACCATGAAAAATCCTCCAAACTGAATACCAAAAACTTCCTGAGACTCATCATCAATTTTTATGTGACTGTAACCTGATTTCTCATCACATGTGATCAACAAATCATTTTTATCTACTAAACGATGAATATCTTTCAGTGTCTCTAACCGAAAAGGCAGATCCTTAATCCATAAATTAATATAACGTTCATCATGACAAAGACGTGGCTTACTTGGTTCTACAGTAAGAGGCATAACCACTCTTGGAGGTTGACACTCACCCACTCTACCTAAAAGTTTGATAGCTCCACACTGAATCTTATCCATTAATTCCTCGACAATAAAATCAGAGTACTGTTTGCAAATGGTAGAATTGGGTGCATAATGTTTGGGAGGCACATTCGAATTGTAATAGTTTCCCTTAAAATTTCCGTTATATGATTGAAAGAAATCAAAGACATTGACACCTTTCTTTATCCATTTTAAAACATCGTTGTTTTTTTATGTAATCTTATTCATAATACACTCCCATTCTGGTACAAATGAATGAATCTGACCAGAAATGAATTTACCTGGATCCCTTATTGGTAAAGAGTTAATATCAAAATATAAATCGCCATTAATTACTTCCTCTGCTCGAGGGGAATGGGTTGCAGGCGAAGCAATTCTTCCTTCAAGTGTAATCCATGCTGGTTGGTCTCTAATACTCATATTCATGGGATTGAAACCACTATTTAACTCCCATAACGGAACCTCCATGAAGGATAAAACTTCTGGAGAAAACTTCATTTTCTGTAAAATTATAATTTTATGATATAATCTAAATCTCCAACAATGCCACCAGCATTAGTTTCACCTGAAGAACCTGAAGAAAGAATTCTTCCGCCTGCAATCCACGTGACGAATCACTAGGGCATCAGTGTCCCTCGGATTACAAGACAAAAGAATTAATTCTTATAGCTACATCTGTAAACATGACAGTTTATATCAAACAAAACTAACTTCACTAATGGAAAAAATATTGAACAAATAGCTTTACAATTTGTAAAATATTATCTATACACACTTATACCTGAGAAAAAATATCGTACATGTTGCTGTATCAAGAACAAAAATATGAACATTATGATCTCATCTACTTATTTCCTTTAGCCAACTTCATTTTCTCACAATCTTTTATCAAATGCATATTACTGTTGCAAAAAAGGCAAGGACCCTTAGGACGATAAGTCCTATAACCTTGTCTAACCCCTCGATAACCTTGGTTTCCATATCCATTATACCCCCCATATTGAACGTATTGGGATACATGCCAGGCATCATAGGATACAAAGGTGGTTGATAAGGATATAAACCATTCAAAGGGGACTCTGGTCGTTTTTGTGTTTCAACATGTTCAATCTTACTCTCAGCTTTGGTTTCAGGTTTTTCTTTCAAACACTTAGAAATTGCTTTCGAAATTGCATCCGCTACTTTCCCACCTAACACAGACAAACACAAATTAGAAATTTGAAGCTTTGATTGATATCTGTTGGCTTGCCTGTACAACTCTTCAAACATGTCAGCCTCCTCATCGTTTAATTTCCTTAAGTTAGCAAGATTAAAGCATTGCTAGGGTCATCTTGCAGGCACAGTGTCCTCACCTTCTCTTTAAGCTCCTGGACCATCTCCACCTTTGACGTTTTCTCCAAAGACAAAACCCTCTCCTCCAAGGTTGTGTCAGCATCATGCTTCCTTTTCTTTGGAAGGTCTTGCAGTTTCTAAAGGTACTGGTGTACTGCCTCCCCCTGTGGATGCACTAGTGCTAGGATCCTAAAAACATTTTTTTTTTAAATGATGTTATAACACTCTTTTTAAAGAAAATAGCATACCGCCTATTTGCTTTATTCGTGTCAGTAATATTTTGTGATTTAATTTTTTTTTTTTTTTTTTTAATAACACACAATACTGGATATAACTTCTACACATTGAATATTTTGTGACGTAAAAGTGATCACGAAAAAAGCAAAATTAGGTATATATAATTTCAAATTACCAGATATATATCATGTATATGCTATCTACATGTATGAATTGTATTCATGTGCACTAGCATGTACATATAAAAACATACCGTTGAATCATCTAATGCCTGGCCTCTTGGTTGCCCCACTTCATTTGCAAAAATTATCAAGCAATGCAATAACCACCTTGCCTCGTCAACATCAACATCTCTTCCTATTTTAATAAAATGAAAGTTTATATCACAATAAATTATTTCTAAGGATACAAATATTAATCACAACATTTGCATATTAAGTTAATAACTCTTGAAATGATTTAAAGTTTTATTTTCAAACCATCCCATAACCAGTTAAATAATTATTTAAAAGACTTAACCCCTACCAGCCAGTTCTAAAAGCTCAACCATGCTTTCCCCTGTCAATGAATTCACTAAATTTTCTATCTCATCCAACACTAGGACGTCTGTCTTCTTTTCCTTAGAAATACGTGCAAACTCCTTTAAACCCTCTGGTTTTCCCCCTCTGACCTTCTTTATGACGGGTAATAGCTTCATTCCTTTCAACGAGTGTCTCTTTCGTAAGACAGTAGGCTGCACCATCTAGAACCAATGTACAAAGATAACGTGAAATCTCACGCATGTACGCATCAAGCGGGATAACTCTAATATAACTTAATTACTCAGTTATCTCGGTTTTTTGATAAATATATATAACATTTGTTCAAATATAGTCCCGTAAAACCTTAATACGAACTTAATGATAGACAAACAAGTTCAAACTTCAATTCGTTTATCATGGATCAGTCTAGCTAACAAAATCATGAAACGCACGTGCAGCTTGCCGCCTCGAATCTGCAAACGTGTCTCAAAGCTATTCGATATTCCTTATATATATATGCTACCTCTTTCACTAAAAGGTTATCTTTTATGCAATAGCTTTACACATATTCTCCGATAAACCACCTAGGTTCATCACAATACCATGAATACCTTGTCATTTTTTTTGTAAAACAATTACGGCTCACCTAGGCCGAATTCATACCACCCAGGTATGTGTAAAATATTGACCACCTAGGTCACAAACGGCCACCTAGGCCTGAAAGAACCACCTAGGTTCAGCCCCCCGGGCAATAAAATTGAAAATTTTTACCTTTCCTATACTTCGCTTCGAGTACAACTCCATTGCATGCACGTCTGCTTTAGGGCATGGATGTCTAAAGAATGAATTATATGTCACATGTACTTCCGCTTGGGTATTAACCAATGAGGCTCTAAAATTAGGTTTAAGTATACTGAGTATTAATCCCACACATATCTGTTTGCCTCCAAATTTATTGAAACTTGGGCTGTTAGGGATCGGATACCTTAAATAGCGTTACGCATTGAAAACTCACTTTTGTCTTTTACTCCTGGGTTTAAGTGTGACTATTCAACTTCCTTTGAGTACATAGTTATACTAACTAGTGTTTTAACGACTCTTCCATGTTTATTATAATACAAGCTGGTATGGTTATCTTTGTATAATTCAATTCTGGTTGTAACGCGGTTTTTGATTTGATATAAAAATTTAGTTTAAAAATGTATAACCTGGTTTGCACGTCACAATGCACCCACGTCAAAAACGTACTAATCCGCTTGACGTTAAGTTTGGATTTTGAATAGATTAATATATCATTTTTAAAAGTATAACGCAATCAATTTGTACAGTAAAGTATTAACAATTTAATCATAAAGAATAAACTCAATATATACCCAAGTTTTACTCGTATAAAACTGGGTTGGAGTAATTTACGGGTTTTTTTTATTATAAAGCGTGTACTCGTATAACTTGGGTAGACAATGAGTTCATTTCTTGATTTAACTTCATTTACGTCGTCCCTTTTACGAATCTGATTAATTTACAGTCATACCTAACAAAAAAAAAACCAAAACAAAACAAAATGTTTCGTATATTTCTGCAATGCAGAGTTTTCTTTTTGGGATAACTGCAGGACTTAAATCTACAAAACTTAAAATTTTGTAATTTAATTACTTTTAAGTATAATCACTGGAAGAAATATCACAACAGGCTAAATTGAATACTTCGTGTTTACCCTACACAATCTCAAGAATCCGGGAGCTTCCGGGGGTTCGCCCCCTGGCCCCCCAGAAGGCTCTGGACCCATTGAAGCCGCTTTGACGCCCCCAGATCCCCTACATACAACTTGCGACTTTTACGTCAAATCCTGATCCGACTCTGGAATTTAACTTATTCTCTCGAGCGCTAGCAACTACGTTAGTCCATATTTCTGGAATATGCATGCTCGACTTCATGACAACTTCAAACTACTGTAGATAGACTGTACGATGACAATTTCGTTGTATCAGAAAAAATAGATATGATCGAATTCTAAAGTTTCTTAATTTATTGTCTAACCTACACATAAAAGTACAAGAAAAACTTACTAGGTCATATAATGCCAAGATTGTAGAGACCAGCTGGTAAAACCTAGGGTGCGCTCAGTTTCGTAGCTGCTGCATAGGACTACGTCCAAGCTACGCTGTTGAACGGTAATTAAGCTAACCTAGCCGCAAATTCTTAATGCTACCTACGTTACCACTTTGTAACAAACATGTAAACTGTCTGATGTAGTGATATTTTGCTCCTCCTAAAAGTTATAACAAAATAAGCTTTTATAAAAGCTAAGAAAGTCAGCCAGCGGAATATTAGATTAGGTGAAACGTGAATACACAATCTATTAAAATACAAAATACATTTTGTTTCCAGGACAATAATAATATGCGGGTGTACATTTAGTTTGCGCCATTACTTTTATGACTGTCTAAAGAGATAAGCTTGTAGCGGTGTACATACAATGTATGACTTTACGCCTTCTAATGACTTAAAATTTACGCTTGGAAAATCCAAGCAAAAAAACGAAATTCACGCGGGAAATTTCAGTAAAATTTTCCAGTTGATCACGGACCTTTCTTTGTGTGAATACAAATGGCTACAGCGCCAGCTGACCTATCTTGTTTAAAAGATAAGCTTGTAATGGATAACTGTTATACTCTACGTTTATTGGGAGGAAAGAATAAACTAGATTTGAGGTTTTGACACACAAAATGGTCACGTGGGTGTCAATAATCAGTTACAGTGAACAAATTGAACAAAATAAAATTTTGAAGAGCGCGCACAGAGAGTAAGGAAACGCTGCATGTCAAGGGGAGGCTTCCGTGCATCACAGAAACGTAGAAAAACCACTTTCGTGTCAATAACAAGACGTGTACACATACGTCAGTCATGTAAGTGGTCACGTGATATGTGTCTACAGATTCAAAGAGAACTACAGAATCATCTTCACATACAGGCAATAGACAAAGTTAAAGCATGTACCACATTTCACTTTTAGGATTGGTTGATCAGATTCCTGACAAGTGTTACTATTTCGATACTTCTCTTGATTTAATCAAGTATACATTTCGTTGAAACAGGAAAAAACAACCTTTCAAAATATCAGTCAAACAAATCTTTTGAACACTTTTATAACAACCCGGACTAAAACTACCCTTAAAACAACCCAGAAGAAAACCAAATTATTCACACTTTATTTGGTTGCTTGTTTTCACTAAAGAGCTTTAGCACATGCTTCAGAAACTCTGCAGACGAAATTTAACTCGAAGAAACTTAATTTCAAATGTCAATTTAAGTTACTAAAACACATCGTTTTAGGTCATATTCAAAGTAAACCTAAAATATTTTCTTAAGAAAGTTCGATGCTAATACAATGATATTTTATATAAAGCAATATAGCAAGAAGAAAAAAATCCCTCTCAATAAAAAGAAACAAGAAACAAACATTTTAATTTTCATACTAGTCTTGTCCATGAAGCAATGTAGATTATGTTTGATATTCAATGGAAGGTAAGTATCAAATATCAGTGATATACATTGTACAATCTTACAAGCTATTCTTGGCAAACTTCGCGAATTGTAAAATGTATCAGTAAAGTCAATGTTACAAAAATAAAGAAAATACAAAATACGATTAAAGGACAAATATTTTAGAAATTTAAGTAGCCCTTAAAAAGCAGGTTATTACGAAAGCCTAGAAGGATTGTTCATGATTCGGATTCAAAATACGAAATTAGAAATGCGAGATTCAAGATTCAAAAATTCGATATTCAATATCTAATTTAACTAATCAAATCAAGGATCTGAAAACATGTATCCTAGCGACATCAAACTGTTCATATGGAGAATTGGTGTACATTTTACTAATTTGCATAGCGGTCATATTGTTATCACAATGGCGATTTTCAGTACAATAGAATATATAGAAAGGAATAAGAAAAATCACAAATTTTAAAAAATACGTATTTCGGAAATATTTTCTTCTCATTTGGGTTTGTCATTTACTACATCCGGGATATAAATGCGCTGGTTTTGTTTACATTAGATGTTGAGATGGCAGTTCCTTTTGAATCTGAAAAATCGAAGCGGGCGTTGTAGGAATAAAGTGTGTTTTAGTGATGAAGGACGTGATGAAGGGATTTTGAAATTATTTTGAAATTACTTGCAATTCATAGGCCTCATATATTTACAAAGTTTTTATTGCAAGCTAATTGTGTCAGAAATCTTGACTCAAATTAAAAAAGTCTTGTCTGTTCCTTTTTACTTTCAATTTAGCATTTTTCAAAAATTTTCAGTAAGCTATCGGACTATAAGACTATAGGCATTTAGACCTTATTTCGAATCATTACTAGGCCTATTGCATATTTCTATAAGAATTATCATTATAAATTGAATGAGATTTTTCAGGTTATAATTCTACTTTGTTTCAAGCTGATTTTTTAAACTGTTTATTTATTTACTTACCCATTTAAGTCGGTATAGTTCTATTTTTTGATAATTCAATGGTTAAATAGGGAGGCCGCGATTTAAAGTGAATTTGACGTGTGAATCACTGATTGTGGTGATAAAAAACATACACAGATAATATATGCATTGTCCTAACACGTGTTCTCATTTAAAAATGAAAGTTTTGACGTATTCACACAAATTTCATACATAAAAGGTATGTAATTTTCATTCGTAATGGAGACAATTTGAAGACATGAATTTTCATGAGAACAGTGTCAGTGGAATTTAAAGTGTACGTGATTTCTCCATAATTATGTTTAAATAAAAATCATCCGTGCATGCTCTTATATACAAATAAATGCTAAGTTCTTCCAAACTAAATAATTATTTGTTTTTATTTTTACACAAATTATTAGGGCGGCGTACAGAGGAGGCTGCGCGTTTTGCACATGGCACGCAACCTCGGACTATATAATCGCTCGCTGGACGTTAGAGCGGTCATTTTTAAAATGGCGGTCAGAGTGGTAATATCGACGAGTAAATGGTTAGATTGCGACGAATTGTGGATTTTTTGTGTTAATCAGGACGTGTGTTGTATTCCAATGAGAGACTGTCCAAGTGTCAGTGTTTTTGCACGGATTGCACACATTAGTCCAGTGAACAAACCAATGGTACGACGCCGTATTCTGATTGCTGACGATCGGCTTGATTCCAGACTTCCCAAGCAGTCGCCTGTATTGTTGCTTGTCGACAATGCATGCGATTTTAATGTACTTTTTCCTAACTTTTCTTTTATAATTTTTTTAAAACTTCAATCAGGTAATGGGGAATTTGAGTTAATAATTCGACACTGTTGTATGCATTAATTTAAGAAAAAAGAGAGATGAGAAATAATCAGGCGATCTTGTTGATTTTCGCAAACCCCACAACAAACTCACGAATGTCTAATTTTAGTGTTGTTGTAACTTTTAAAGAAATTGATATTAAAAGATAAATTCTAAATTGCAATTTATTTTTGTATATATATGTATAAATTGGACATCAAGTGGGCAACTCTGTTAAATTAAGAGCTGATATGTTTTACCAGATATTGCAACGGTTTTTATGATTCACTAGTTTCAAATTTTCTGTTTCAGTTTGACAAAGAAAAAGCTGGGGGACTTTTCTGCAATGGTGAAGACTCATGGACAGTCATGGTTTGGTCCTTCACTGCTGTACCTGGGGCCCACTATACAGGAAAACCACAACAAACAAATGCTGTTGACCTTCCAGGAATAACTGCCATTGAAAAATCATCATGTTTGTGTTGTGCCCAAAGTACAGGGACCTTTCATCTGACTGTCGCGTCTGAACCAAATGAAGAGTCAAGTGATGAATGCGAACAATGTTCCGAAGATGATGGGGAATCCTCTGAGCTTTTCACACAAGCATTTGCTGTGAAGGGTTCAACCTATGAAGAAAGTCACCAGTCAAACTTAAAAACTGTGCAGTCTGCTATTCGTTCTCAACAAGAGATTGTGGTGAATTTAGTGCCGGAGAGAGACAATGCAAAAGATGCTAATGCCATACGTGTAGTTGTAAGTGTGCAAGACCAGTCGCTACCTATTGGCTACATAGGAGTAAGGAAAATTCCAAAAGTGACTTCTGCAATTCAGAAATGTGACATTGTGTCAGTGCGTGTAAAGACGGTAACTTCCTGGTTTGTGAAAAATCTTAATGCCCGAAAGTTAGGTGCCTTTGTTCAGATCTGTAAAAAAGGACGATGGCTGCCAGACATATAACTCCGTTCTTAAAGTGCAGATTTCATATTGCTAGACATTGATAATGTGATAGTTATACTCAGGCTAATGCAATTGTGCATTTTGTATATGTAATATTTTCCTTGATATTAAATATTCAGATCCTTTGTTAATTGTATTTGGAAACATTTAAATGTTAAATAAACTGTCTTGTACTCTTATTTTTTTCTTGTTTGTTCAATGAATAAACATCAAAGCAAGTAAAGATGAACATGTTCATGCACTTAATTAAGGAGGCTGGATGGTCAACAAATTAACGTTCAGATTTGTCGTAAACTTTAATTTGGGCCATGAACTACCCTTTAGTAAACAAAAAATCCAAATATTTGATCATTTTCTGATATTTTTCTACAGAGCTCTTCTTTTAAGGAGATTAAAATACTCTAAAAATGGCTGTGACCATCGAGCCCTCTTGAATAGGTTTTTCCCCTCAGACATTGCACGTCTTTAAAATTTGAACAGTTGTGGCATCAAGAACCAACTAACATTTAATTTTTTCTATATTAAACTCTTGTCTAAGCCATTTGATTGACAACAATTTTTAATAGACAGTGGAGGCCCTACAATGAAAGAAGTGGTCAAAATTCAAAATTCTGCTTTATAAAGAAACTAGCAGAATGAAGAGAGAAAGGGCGACATATAAAACTAATATTAATAAATAAAACTGCAACATGATGCAGATCCAAAGATCTGACAACTTTATCAAGTTGAACGAAGAAGTATTGATAACAAAGTGGAATTTTCTATTATTTAACGTTTCTTGTAAAAATCGCAAAACAAAATAACAATTCTTAAGCCACAAGAGTAATTTTGGAATGTTCCTTGTGAATATTGCAATATAATACACATAGTTGAATAATGTGAATAATGCCTTAATGACAAAATCAAGTTTGGAATGTTCAAATATATTCAAGACACTTGATATCTTGAAATTTACAAACAGATTGTGCTAAATAATATTTAAATAAGTTAAATTTTCAATCTCTTAACTAATTAAAACTTTAAGGTAACAAAATTTATGAATCTCAATTTTGCAAACAGTTACAATGAAAATGATCACATCCATTCTGATTACTGAGAAACTTAATTTCTATAGATGTTTGTAGTCTTCAAACGAAATGTTTTTTTTTTTAACACAACTGCACAATTCTTCTTTAGCGATGCCGAACATCATTTGGAATAGGTGGTAGTCCAACATCCACACGAAACAGTCTTTGTCTTATGGACTGTCTATTTTTGGCGGCCAAGAATGCACGTCCTGCTGTGAATATAGAGCTGTCCTCTCGAGTCTTGTGTTTAATAACATGTAGTCTTTTGTCACTTGAACTAATGTCAAAAGATTGATTCTCTAGAATGAATCTTTCGTTTTGAGTCCAGTAATAAAACTTTGAAAATCTGAATCCAGTCTTTTACAAAACTCACGAACAAGTTCTCTCCACCCAGCTCTAAATTCTTTGACTTTAAAGGTATCCCCAAAATGCCTCCTGGTCAAGCTGAAGAAGCACTCTACATCATCTGTTGTGGCAGCTCTAGGGTGTTCAGGATATCCTAGAATTGTGTTCTGCCTTCGTCGGAATTCTTGGCTCTCAATATTTGTCGTCAGTTCTATGAAGGTTTCCCTCGTAAAACCTCTGATGGTATCCATTGGTCTATAAGAGAAAGTGATTATGATTAAGATTATTTATGCACAGCATGTACAGACTACTTTTAGAGCAGTATTTATGATTTATGATAAGTTATAATGGACATGTGAAATGATACATTTTGCTGAAAATTTTATTACATTAAAAGCAAGCTAGAACTGAGACTAAGACTGCGTTTTACAACAGAACAAATTTGTAAATATTTTCAGCTTCTTGGAATTATCTTTTACGGACAATAATTATATAAAACCATACATTTAATCTTATTTTGATTTCTATAACCATATTTTACAGCCATTAAATTCAAATTTTAATTCATTTGTAATTTAATACATTTATAAGCATTCATTATTTTAGTGGTAAGTTGTAAGTTCTTTTGTAAAAACGCAGCCTAGATTTTTTAATTTCAAAATCTTTCTTCAAATATACTGACCTGTTAATATCTAGAGTTCAAAAATCATATGTCTCCCTGTGTCATGGCATTAGCTCATCCAGCAAGTAGTTCAACATCTCATAGTTTGCTTTGCACCGGTCTAACTGACTCATCCCTCTTCCATCTGAAGCTTCATGCCATGCAGCAATTATCCCGACATACTCTGCCTCAAAGTTGAAATCATTTTTTTGCATACTGGCTGCAACGTGATAGGACAGCAGTCTTTCCGCATCTTCTACAGACTGTGGGCGCTGACCTGTTAAAGCAGCATGAGACAATCCAGTCATTGGGTCCAGCATGGCTCTGTCAAAGACTTCAGGGTCTAGTGCCTGGTAACGACATTCTCTTGTAGAACCAGCAATTCTCTTTAGAATGTGATTATGATCGCCTCGTTCATGATGTTCTTTCTTTTGCATCCTCTGAAAAAATAAAACATCTTGAATAAGTGAAACTTTCAACTTAGTAACTATATGATTCACCTTATTACATGCATTTTAGTAAGACATTTCTCTCTTTATAGTACAGAAATTTTAAACGCACTTTGCTCTTCACATTCCTATTTATGGATATACATTTACTTGTTTGAATCTTAATTGTGCCATTACTAAGATTTTTTTGCTAAGTAATAATTATGCACTAGCATCTACCTCCAGCGTATGTGAGCATAGATTGCAGAGTGGTCTTTGACATTCTTCTCACTGCCTCCTTTGAGTTATGCACCAACTGTCAAATGTGAAGAGGGCCACTTTCACCTTGGGTTCTAAGGGAATTGAATTCTCCATCTGTCACTGCACCTGAAATAATGAAAATTGTATATAACATTATGTGAACAAAATTATTCTTATTAAATGTATTTTTGATGTAAAGTAATTGAGTGAAATTACCGAAGAAGTAATTATTACACTAATTAATAAGTGTTTTTTAAATTTTCATTTATGAAAAAAAATATTCAATGAAGAAGTATTATCTTCAGGGTCTTCCACATAATAATTTTTTTTAGCATTTCATACTTAATATGGGTATTGGGTAATGCTTGTCCAGTTAACTTACCCACAACCTCCAGTCCAGCATCTGTCATGGCTTTCTTCAAAGGCAGAGTTAAATCTCTGATGAATTGATCTTGTACGGAATGAACTGAACTGCTTCTTCTATGTTCATCAGACACAGCTATTACCAACACATGAGTTGCTGCTGTTCTCTTCTTCTTGTACAGGTTTTTGAAATAAGCATGGAGATCTTTGTTCTAACCCTAACCATCCGCTCATGTGCATATTGGCCTATAAGCACCAATTATGTCTACGTAAATTTGATTCAACTTATCAGTCTCTGTTAAATGGATTTCCATTAATCAGGTACTTACCTATTATATATATTATATATATACTATATTTTTATAGCTCATAAAATATATAAGATTAGTTTTTTCTAACTTACAACTTGTAATTGATCATCAAAGCTGAAAACCGATATTTTATTTAATGTCAACCCTATCTAATTAATGCACTGTTGATTGTCAAAACACACTAGAAACATGTACATGTATATACCCCAGTTTTCACTGTGTAAACAATAAAGTTAACACTTCGCCGTTATTATCGCCGCACCAATGAATACAGATCGCTGTTATTAAATTTCAATTCAGTCTTAATTTTTATAAATTCACTTTTTGGCAAAACTATTGGGGCGGCGGCCGCCTCTGCCGCGCATGTTCCAACATCTCCATCAGTGAGGGTTAAAGTGTTATCATTTGAAGGAAAAACGATATTTAAGGAAAGGGTTGGCTTGATTATAGACCCTCTCTCCTTCATCATCTACAATATTGCCAGATTAGATAGTCTCGAAAATTACTCATCAAAAATGCAGTTTTTATATACAAATGTTACTTATTCGTCATAGCTAATCTGTCCGAACAAATCCTAATTCGTTCGAACAAATCCAAATTCGTCCGAACAAATAACTTTTATAAATATATCATAAATGCATTATGTAAATGCAGTGTGTATCGCGGATCTAAGTGATTTGTTCGCCCTGTGTGCATTTCCATCTGATGCATTTGAACCGTGGGATATTGACCATCAATAGTTTAAACCCGGGGTTAATTCATCCCTGTTGCATATAAATGCGGTTATGATGGAGAGCTTTAAAAGCGCGGATCCAATTTTCGAGGGGGAAGGAGGAGGGTCATAGGCTTATTTTCAATAATTTTACATTGTAAATTTAAAAAGCTTCAATTTTCCCGAGAAGGGGGGTGTCCAGACCCCCTGACCTCCTCTTCTCTAGATCCTCATATCAAGATTTTTATCTAAAATATATTTTAATCTAAACGTAAAATATCACCCCGGTTTCAACAATGAATATTAGCATCATTTTAGGATTTTTATGTATACAGTCAAACAATATGATTATAAACTTATCAATGAAATTTTATCACACCAGACGTTTATACCAACATTATCTAAATGTGTAGACTCCATTCCTGATAATAGGCTGCCTAGTTGTTCACATTGCCGATTTCATGTGTAGAGAACAGTAAAACTTTAAAAATTTGATTGCATGTTTTTTTTTCTCTCAAAATTGTTATAATTCATTCACAAATATATCAACAAGAAAGGGATAGACAGGCACATGAATCACTCACATTCAAGTTGAATTTCTCTGAAGCCCCCCCCCCCTCCCCCGCAAAATTGACAATTACATTGAAATCATACAAATGTAATTAACTCTCTAAATATGTAAATAAGCATTGTAATGATCTGTGTTCTTAATATACTACTACATAACAGCCGCATGAAATTTAATCAGGGTAAGGGTGGGGTGGGGGTGGGGTGGGGGTGGGGTGGGGTGAATGGTGCACACTTTGATACCACTTTATAATAGATATACCATTCATTTTTAACTGTTTTTGTTTTGTGGTCTTGTGTTAATTATACAATGGTTGGTTCACGACCCCGGATCTAACCTCGGGAAAAGAAGTCGATTGAGGTTACCCGGGGTTGTGAATCCCAAACAATGGTATAATTTACACAACAGTGTGTTGACAGGCTCGGACCCCCCCCCCCGGGCAAACTCAAATAACCATCGGACCCCCCTCCCGGAAAAAAAAATTCTCGATTCGCGCATGGGGAATGCAAAAAAAATGGCGGCAAATAATCAGTGCAAAAACAAAAAAGAAAATGGGCTGAAATTGTTTACCTATTCTGCAAATACGTTGAAAACAAAATGTTATCAGTACATAACATAGCCGATTTAATTCATGTGCACATATAGGTCAACGCACGTGTAATTCTAAATTTGAATTCGAAGGAGGTGGACCCATCAGTTGGGGATCCAGAAGAAAAATCCAAAAATGATTGGTAGAATTACACGTAAATGCTTTGAGAATTTTTTTAATTATTGCAGGAGCCAAAATGATGGAAGCTAAGTACAGTGTAATTGGAAACTTTCATTTTATATTAATTTGTATTAACTACAGTTGTATTATAATTAATATTCTGAGTGTCTTGCACAAGCACTACTTGTCCACTACCGGCACCCTCCCTCCATCCCCACACAAAAAAAAATCTAACAAAATTTTCTCAATTCAAAGATGAATGACAATAACTACTTGCATTTCTTACATGAACTCAAACATTGTAGTTGTGTGGGACATAAATCAATCTAGCTGCAAAATGATGGCACAAGCTTATGAATATAAAAGATCTTTATTTATATTCGTTTTGTAATAAACTATTACATTTTTATAAGATAATGTTTTCTAATTATTTTAATTATTACTGTAAAGTTTTTGTCGTGGATTTTTAACTTTCAAAATATTATTTCGGGGGATAAGTGTCTATACATATTTAAAATTGGTCCAAGAAAAATCATTTGAACATTACTTATCGAAACACTAAACATTAAAAAAAAACCTCATATGTACGACATATACTGAATATGACATCTAATGATAAAACATATCAACGAATGGACAACCCAAAGGAAAGACAACTAAACGATACGACAAGTCACCGAATGGACAACTCAAAGGTATGATAACTAAATGATAAAACAAGTAACCGAATAGACAACCCATATGTATGACAACTAAATGATACAACAAGCCAACAAATGGACAACCCATACGTATAAAAACTAAATGATTCGACAAGATTTGGAATAGACAACACATAGGAATACAACTAAATGATACAAAAAGTAACCAAATGGACAAATGATACCACGAGTTATGACTGAACAACTAATAGGCATAACAACTAAATGATACAACAAATCATCGAATGGACAACTAATAGGTATGACAACTAAATGATACACCAAATCACTGAATGAACAAATCATAGGTATTACAACTAAATGATACAACAAGTCATCAAATGGACAACTCATAGGAATGACAATTAAATGATACGACAAATCACCGAATGGACAACACATTAGTATGACAACTAAATAAAACAACAAGCCACCGATTGGGAAACACATAGGTATGAGAACTAAATGATACAACAAATCACCAAATGATATGACAGGTACTGAATGGACAACTCAAAGGTATGACAAATAAACGATACAACAAGTCACCAAATGGACAACTCATAGGTTTTACAACTAAAAGATACAAGAGGTCATCGAATGGACAACTCATAAGCATGACAACTAAATGATACAACAAGTCATCGAATGGAAAACCATTAAGTATGACAACAAAATGATACAATAATTTACCGAGTTGACTACACATACGTAAATGCCAAATGGACAACCTATCGGTACAACAAATCACCGAATGGACAACTCATAGGAATGACAACTAAACGATACAACAAATCACCGAACCGACATTTCATAGGTATGACAACTAAATGATACAACACGTCATCGAATGGACAACCATTAAGTATGACAACTAAAATATACAACACAAGAACGAATGGACAACGTTAACACATAGGTACATGTATGATAACTACAACACATCACCGAATGGACAACACATAGGTGTGATAACTTTATGATACAACACATCACCGAATGGACAACACATAAGTGTGACAACTATATGATACAACAAATCATCGAATGGATAACACAAAGGTGTGACAACTAAAGGATACAACAAATCACCGAATCGACAACTCATAGTAATTACAACTAAATGATACAATAAGTCATCGAATGGACAACCAAAAAGTATGACAATTAAATGAATCAACAAATGGACAACTCATACATGTAGGAATGACAACTAAATGATACGACAAATAAACGAAAGACAATACATATGTTTGACAACTAAATGATACAACACATGAACGAATGGACATCGCATAGGTGTGACAACTAAATGATACAAAAATTCACCGAATTGACACCCATAAGTATGACAACTAAATGATACAACAAATCACCAAATGGACAAATCATTGGAATGACAACTAAATCATACAACACATCACCTAATGGACAACACATAGGTGTGACAACTTAAGGATACAGCAAATAACTGAATGGACAACACATTGGTGTGACAACTAAATGATACAACAAATCAATGAATGGACAACTCATAAGAATAACAACTGAATAATACAACAGGTCACCAAATGGACAACTCATAGGTATGACAACTATGGGACTCATTGAAACTAACTGAAACAATTATAATACTTTTTCTTTATTTTCAAAGACATGTGATGACTTTAAAAGATATCATGCGTCAAGCATCCAAGGATATTCATGTTAAATAATTATCAATATAAATCTTGGTCGAAATGACTCTGAAATAGCATAGATTGCGCAAACGCGTGTGTAAATCTGAATAAGTTGATATGTTGTTTTAGAAAATACATTTTGGTTCACTTGGCTTTTATATTTTAATCACTTAAAGAACGCCAAGATATTTTCTATCTCAAAATGAAATTCGAAGTTATTTGGAAAAAAACAGCTAACAGAAAACTCTCAAGTCAAGCAGGCGAAATCTATATGAGTTAATCCATAAAAAAAATCGAGTTTGTTATCATTTTTTAGAGCTCTTATCGACTGTTTGAGAGTGAAAGTATTGCTTTTACTACTTGACTTTAAGCGATTCTCAAGATTTTTGGCAAATTTGTATCTTTTGCACCAAAATTAGACACCAGGACGGAATATGAAATATATTTTAGATAAACCTTGTCAGATATATAGGTTGGTCTTGCTAGGGTAGCTTCAGAGCCACGGTCTTACTTAGTTGGATCTAGCTGGATCTTTTCCGAAAATATTGAAACAACTACCACACTAACATTAATTTTTCGGATCTGACGGAAAACTCTGCCATGGGTAGACTGTTTGGAATTCTGATTTTGGCTTCATTGCTTGTATCACTTAATGGACAGGTGTTGTTTGATGATAAAGGAGATAGACAGAGGTCAGCAGACTTGGCGTTACACTTCATGAGAACCGAGCTTCAGCAATTTAGTCAAGGTATTGAAAAAATGGTGATAAAGAAACTTAAGGGTATCGAAAACATCATAGAGGCAAAGATGGACCAAATAGGGACAAAGAACAACAAAAGTCTTTCCACTATTCAGACCGAACAACGACTCTTAAGACAAGAAATGCGTGTGCTAAGATATCTGGAAATGATCAGTCGATTAAACAACATTGCTGGTTTCGACTGTGCTGACATTTTGGACTTTTTTCCAGATACCAGAGGAAGGGATGACGTGTATAATATCATTGAATCAAATAAAACAAAGGCTGTGTACTGTGATATGACCACTGACAACGGAGGATGGACGGTAAGCTCAAGCTCTCTCTCTCTCTCTCTCTCTCTCTCTCTCTCTCTCTCAGAAAAGAAATGGTTTTTTTTCAAAGATGAATTCATGTTAAGACAGTCCGTAATGGCCGTCATTATTTATGCACAAAAAATATTTTTTTATTGATGCTTTTGAAGAATGGATGTTTACATTGTGTTGTCTTAATTCGGAACAGGTGATTCAGCGGAGGGTGAATGGATCGGAGGACTTTAACCGTAACTGGACGGAATACAAGAACGGATTTGGATTTGCTGATCACGAGTATTGGATAGGTAATTTTCTCTCTCTCTCTCTCTCTCTCTCTCTCTCTCTCTCTCTCTCTCTCTCTCTCTCTCTCACACATACATGTACACACAACACACATACAAACTGTTTTTAAGGTACATTTGAATAAAAAAAACAACGAAATTACGTACTCATTTCAGTAAGTTTAAAGTGCTAACACATACTACGGCGTTTGCGGAGGCCATTTGTTTATTATTACATTGTAATAGCTATGCTGTATGAAATTACAATTGATTAAGTGATGTGTTGGTTTTGATTTGATAAAAGATGTATGTAATTGTACATACATTTTATGACGTACATTTATCATACTGATCCCAAAAATATTTATGCAGAAGTTTCAGTAACAATGAAGGGGAAGGGGGTGACGTGTAAAAAGTGTCTATATGCCTACTGTACCACCTTACACAGCATAACAGAACTCGGACCGAGCCCGAACCCCGTGTTCGCTTTTCCGAGTGCGCTTTGAACGGACAATGATCCATCAAACGCCAACTATAAAGATACCGGCCGTCAAAATCATTTTGATTATTTTAGGTGACCATTTCTTTTAATGAGACATGTTTTCGGTTTTATAAGCGATCATCCTAACATGTTCATGATTGATCATATTTTTAAAGATCTGAGAGGATGGGGGTTAGGGATCAGTATGGTCCTGACCCTTCCTAGATTATTTAAACATAAAAACATATGATTGCGCCCATGAGAAAAGGGTGCTTATGACATTTTTGGCACATTTTTAGATATTTACATAATTGAATTAAACACAGCTTAAAGTTGTCAAATCTAAAATTTTATGGCTATACGCTAATTCTAAGTAGAGTTTTTTGTCCATTAACAGTGATGCTATTTCAATACGAAAATCACGACTTCCTGTTTCACATACGCAACGTCAACAGATTTTTTTTAAAGTAAAGGTGATCAATCATGACAGTGAATTAGTCGTTTAATAAACGTTAAATACATCACCTTGTTATCAGTATCTTATCACATTGTTACGTATAGTTGTATGCTTGCATCTATGCTATTCATTTATTTCAAAAACAAAGGTCTGTTGTTGTTGTTATTTTTTAAATCATAAATAAAAATGTGTCTACTGACAGCGCAGTTGTCTGCCAGTGAAAAGTTATTATTCCAAAAAAGAAATGGCGGTTGTTTGGTTTCAGTTTCAGTTTATTTCGGGATATCAATGAGAAACCAGTTAGTAGAGTATTCTATGTGAACATATTTCATTTATATAAACACTGTCCTTTCCATATAAACAATCAATACCTAATATATATTAGTAGCTTTTGTTCTCAAACAACATATGCGATTTTCGTGACATTATTAAATATGTCATATTTTAGTCTTGAACTTTGAAAACAATATTAGAAGTAACGTATTATACAATTTTGTTTAATCATGATCCATTGTACAACTTATTGATACAATTATAGTAGCAGCACTGAACTATTTTTTTGAAGTTGTAAGAATAGTTTCAGAAGTAACTAGACTTTAACATGTGCACTCACAGATAAACACAATAAGAAATAAGTAGTTAATTCTACCACTGCCGGGATCGTGCCCTTTTTTCCATTTGACTTTATAGGCAGAATTCATGGAAAAGAGTGCCCCTTCCATGGATCGGATATTCACCCCCTTCCAATATTGATAAATTTCACATAAATTAAATTTATTTTTTTTAGTGTATGTGGGATATTTTTACTATCCGATCACTTCTAGGCACATTTTTCTCAATATTCTGTGATTGTTTTTCTACAATTGTTAAGCTTCCCATCACCCCCATGCCTTTGCCTACACATTTCGGGCGTGCCCACACCCGAAAAAACAACATCCAGACACTTATCATCTGTGTGTGACTATTCCACAGCAAATATGTAGGTTTACTATTATAGAGAAAACATGCAGTATGCAGAGATTAATTCCGTGTTTTGAATGTATATTTCAACATCACTTTGAAATAATTCTCAACCGTCCATTACCCATAATCCAAAGCTTATGCATGCATTTAATTACACCGCCAGTGCGCTGTCTTCTATCTGTATAATTAGTCTCTATGTGTTCTACATTTCAATATCATTTGTAAATCTTACACACTTCATTAAAACAGTAAATAATTTTATGAATCCGCTCCTTCGACTAAAATAAATGTGAAAATAAAGCTCAGGTTCGGACGGGATCATGAAACTGTCTGAATTCTCAAGTTCTTTCAGTAATGGTCACAAGAAAATGAACAAGAATATTAAGATTGGTCTTGACGATTACATAAAGTAAACATAATATACAATTTTATTTATTGTCTATTTTTTGTTTGCAACATATATTTAGAAATCAGGTCAATGTATAATTAGGTTGGAGTTAACCTGTAATAGGAATCACGTTTTCCTTTTATCTCTTTGGTATTTTTCCATGACCATTTTGTTGTTCTTGCTCTTTGTTTGAATATATAACTTGAAATAGGAAGTTTTAATTTTTAGAAAAGAATAAGAGTATGTGTACATCATTTCTGACCATTTTGTTGTTCTTGCTCTTTGTTTAAATATATAAATTGAAATAGGAAGTTGTAATTTTTAGAAAAGGATAAGAGTATGATTACATCATTTCTGACCACTATGTTGTTCCGGCTCTTTGTTTGAATATATAACTTGAAATAGGAAGTTGTAATTTTTAGAAAAGGATAAGAGTATGTGTACATTATTTCTGACCACTATGTTGTTCCGGCTCTTTGTTTAAATATATAACTTGATATAGGAAGTTGTAATTTTTAGAAAAGGATAAGAGTATGATTACATCATTTCTGACCACTGTGTTGTTCCGGCTCTTTGTTTAAATATATAACTTGAAATAGGAAGTTGTAATTTTTAGAAAAGGATAAGAGTATGTGTACATCATTTCTGACCATTTTGTTGTTCTTGCTCTCTGTTTAAATATATAACTTGAAATAGGAAGTTTTAATTTTTAGAAAAGGATAAGAGTATGTGTACATCATATCTGAAGCATTCTCAAGAATCAACATCCAGATAGTCACTTTCAATCGTGTTCATTACAAGGAATAGGACCACTAATCAAGAATTTGACTGTTTAACACCTTTTAAACACATGCAACAGTATTAAAAACAAAATCGACATCATAGGGAAAGAATTAAAAACAAAATTTTTATATTAACATAGGAATTTTCAATACAAAAAAGTAAAAACTCGTCTGTTTAAAACGTCCTTTTTAACAAAAACACAGCCGATAGGAACATTAAATGGTGTTTTGATTAAGATGTACATTAAGTTAACTTCTTTTTTTATATTTACATCCACCAAGTATGATTCCCTCTATTTTTAAAGAAAATTAATTGTAATTCATAGCTCTGTAGAAATTGACGGGATTGAAATTTACACGCTCCGTTTATCGATTGGTCGAAACATTAATCGACCTAAGACAAATCCTGGACTGCACAAAAGAACCATGATGATGTCAAACTCAACCTCCCATTTAAGACGACTTAGCTTTTCCGTTTATTTAACGTATTGATGTACATTAACAAAGATTTAGTTATTTTTACTTACTCTTTACGACCAATCCATTAGAACCGTTTTAACAAGAGCTTGGACTTTGGGTAGTACGTGACAAACTCCGATTTGATGAAGGCGGGGTCTACTCGTTGTTTACTGTCCAGTCATTGGCTAATAGATATGAATACATTGAACGCAGTGACACTCGTCCGATCTTAGCCAGGGATGTATATTTCGCTGAAACAGCGTCAATTTCACACAGCAGAGCAGATCTTTCCGGTTTTGACAGTCAATGAATATTAATGAGCTTCTCTTAGCGAATTAGAAGAAAGGAGGTCAATATTTGAAAGCTTGTTTTGATGAGTAAACTAGATTGTAACATCCCACCGAAAGTCCAAGCTCTTGTTAAAACGGTTCTAAGTTGTTAAAAGAAGGATATAAATATAAACAAGAAAATACTTTCATTGATGATACATGCGGGTTATGACGGAAGCGATAATCGCAGAGAAAAATTATACAACCCGCTGGGGCGTGTTATGCTAATTCATATTTAATTATTTAATTTCATCAAAATATATAGGATAGAAATAATTAGACTTGGCCTCGTTAAGAATAAAAACAAGGAATTTTTTTTTCGGTCATATCAGATTCATTTTGTACATGTAAATGCAGCGTTTTACTTAACATTTAGATTGTGTGAGGAAACACAAGCACATGTTATCTGAACTTAGGACAAATTAAACAGTACAAGTATTTACCAAATCGGTGAGATGTGTGCAGAACTGCAGACTTTCATCTCTCTTATTTTTTAATTGAGAAAATATGACTTTTACTGTGTTCTTTTCAGCTTGTTTAACCAGAAATGTTTCTAGTCACTGCATTTTTAGTAATCCATCAGAAAATGATTTATGAAAATAAGTTTATAGTACATGTACATGCAGCATACTTTAAAAAGTCGTTCATCATTAAAACAATACCGGCAACGCTACTTGCTGAACAAAGATGAAATGATTGTACATGTATTTATTAGGTTCATGTTTTAGCTTTCTAAATTCACGAACTATTAGAGTAGATTTCTATTAAATCGCGAGGGATTAATATCCGCGTAAAATCGCGAGAAGCGCATCTCGCGAATTTTAAAATCTCGCTTTTATTTTTGGACATATGTAACCTACATTAAACTATAATAAAAATTCGGCATTCGCGATTTTATGTTCTCACGATTTGATGGAAAACGGCTGAATCGCGTAAAATAAGGAATCTACAGTATGTGGTCTGAATGATTTCCTATCTTTAAAATAAGATTATTTTTTTTTATTTGTGCTTTGAATATGTTAATATCAATGCGCTGTTAAAAAAAAGGGTGAAGCAGTCAGCTAAAATTAAAATCAAAATATTTCTATAAAACTTCTCCAAAACATTTGGAGCATTAAGCTAATATTGGGAAAAACAGAAATACATGTAGTTAAACAAATGTGTGTGCAAGTAAAGAATAATAAGAGTTTATTTAAAATAATGTGAAAATTAAATTTAAAAAAGGGATAAAAACTATACGCGATGAAAATGACGCGTTAAAAATCTGACTCGTTTCAGACTACGTTATGACGTAACGTCATATGTTTCTGACGTGATTTCTCTGTTTTGTCAAAAACGCCATAAGCACCCTTTTCTCATGGGCGCAATCATATTGATTCATACAAAACTCAGGGTACTTGATAAAAACCATATACCCTCTCCCTTTTTTGAAAATTTTTTGCATCTGCGCATGTGCAAATGTCAGGGACGTAGCATCGAGGGGGGGGGGGTGCACACTTTTCTCACAGCAAACTTTTTTTCTTAAAATAACACAGAGAAAATTGAACTTGAATAATCATGGAGTTTTTTTTGCTTGTCAATAATTTTTGGACGAGTCTACCCCCCCCCCCCAATAGTCTGTGGTATAAAATCTCTTAAAATTGCATTTGAGATGGTTTATATTTTATGGTGGCTCTATACACCCACAGTTTATTCCAATTTTAAATAGAAGATCAAAAAAAAAAATAATTATCAAATATTAAAATGATGATAGTGATACTATAGGTATTTAAACAAATTAATGTTTTTTCGTGTTTTTGTAAAATAATTTTTAAAAAGCTATTAACAAATTGAAAGAAAATTGTTTCTCAAATGATGGATATTTCCTTCAGACACATAGAAAACAATAAAACACTTCAATACATTCAAAAACATTTTTATTGCAAATCTTGAGTATTTCCCCAAAACATATAATTTTTATATCTTCTCACTAAGTTGTCAAATCATCTGAAAAAGCTTCTTGGTGTTATAAGAAAATGTAATTTAAAAAAATATGACATCAAAAATTGAATAAAAATCAAAACAAATAAGCACAAATAAATTAAAATTTCATTTGGCATGAAAGTTCCTCAGGTAAGAGTTATCTTTCCTATGTACCTAGGCCCAATCACCTTGGAGACTTTTCAATTTCTGAGTTGAAGAAAATTTCCTTAATATTGTTTTGGAACGATAATTATAAAATATATACATATTTCATAACATGCCTATATAGGTAAATATTTTTTATTTATATGGTGTGTCAATGCGCCGTTATGGTACGTATAGTATGATTTAAAAAAAATACAAATAATTTGTTTTAAGGAGGTTGTTTACTAAGGGTTTGAGTTCGCAAATTCGGATTGTTATTACGTTCAATGTCACGAGTAAAATTTGTTCTAAACACAAAACGTATTAAAGAAATGAATAATTATTGACATAACATTCCATATCTTAACTTTATAATGCAATTAGGCTCAAACAAAATTGGACTTTAAGCTAAACAGAGGAAATTCGACCGAACATTTTTACTGAAATATTTTTGATAGTACTATAATATTTAAAGTTAAGATTTTATTTGTAAGTCAACATGATTTTGCATATTTTCTGTTAGTTTTATCCTACTTTTTCATTTAGATAATCGTATAGCACACACTACAAAATTATTGAAAATGCTCAAAAACGGTCAAGGACGCCATATCTCGAAATGTTGATCATTGACCTCATATAAATTTTATGCGAGCATAAAAAGGTCAATATACTTAGTTTAATACTATAAATGTTTTCGCATTATCATCATTCAGTTTTTGTGTAAAATTGAATCAAAAAGAGGTAGGGATTTGAAAACTGATATAGGAAATTTGGACTGGAATATTCATAAAAATTGTGAATGAAAACTTAATGTTTTGTATCTTTTAAGTGTCACTACCATTCATTAACCGTATTTCAATTCTAAAAGTGTTTAGCAATTTGTTTTATTTTCACAATTAAGAAAATCTCAATCACAGTATACAATTTTTAGGGATTTTTTTTTTAATTTTTCAAAAAATATTCAATGGCCATTACCTCAAAAAGTAGGTAATTGATCTACTTTTTTGAAAGTGAAAAATAACACTTATAACCCTTCCGTCTTATGAATTCACTCAAGGGTCAGCTCAAGCTTAGTAATCACCAAGTCCAGTACTTCTTTCACCAGCAGTTTATTAACAAGCGTGATCGTATAGTCAAAATTACATCAATTAAAATCAGCCCAAACCAAAGATCTCTATAAGCTTAATCAAAATCAAAAATAAAATTCTAAAGCCAAAAATATTAGTTCTGCTTAACATCATTTTACAGGAAGTATATATAACATTTAACTTATGATTGGCAGTCCTGACTAGTTCGGCACATCTACGACGATCATGAGTGAACATTTAGTGTTCAAATTCCAGAGTTATATTTTATTTCTAAATAAAGTAACAAAACTGTCAAAACTGCCTATCAAAGATTATAGATGCAGGAGTTGAGTCTCCGAGTCCTGAGTCTCGGAGTCCCCCACTTTGGTATGATGCATCACTTACTCATAATACATTCATTCATACATGGCTAAAAGGTTACAAAGATTATATAGAATATGCAATACATGACTCAATATAGAGTACAAGAGCTATCGATGCAGACACAGAATCGCCAAATATGACACTTATTTATAAACTCTCAATTTGGATTTTATTATGCCCGTATGATGCACCTGGTTTCATAACATCATTTAGGAATACTACGCAGTGCTACAAGAGTCACAGAGTTCATTCAGTAGTTATCATTACCACAATTCATTGCGCAGTATCTATATTTACATAAGTATCATAGTGACCAATATGTAATACTAGCAACTCAAGGTTATAGCATGGCTATCTGTTTACACACTGTCATGAAAGGTCTTTAACACACAAACAATGGTTTTTCATAATCATCAGTGAATTGTTTTTTCATTCTGAGTAAACGTAATCCTTAAACACAATAACACCAATATTCCAATATTTATTATATGTTTGTCATACCTTTACTATAACAGTGCTCATTATCGATATGATCGAAGTCACTGCCCATCTGCATCTTCCGCTAAGTCATTCAATTAATCCATGTAGAATATTGAAAGAGGCGGGGTCGTCGCTTCAACCACGCTTCTGGGTTTTTTTTTCAATGTTAATTCGTTCTTGTACTTTTTTTTAAAATCGCGACTTTAAAAACAGATTAAAAAATACCTTTTCTGTCTTCCTTTTTCAAAAGGGCGGTTCCTATACAATTCGCCCCAGTTTAAATCAGCCAGCACTTTTTTTTGTACTGCGTCATCAAAATGTGGTGTATAGAGCCACCTTAAGCAATTATCGTAATCAGCTAGATTTTTAAAGATATACAGCATGCACAGATCTAATGGGAAGGGACTCGGTAGATAAGGTACGTACTCTCCAAACACATAAAACATGTCAAGTCAAACGTAATAAACTCAAATAGTCCTTACTATGGACTTCCCCACCTTTTGGAAAAATTTCTCAGTGTCGGTGTACTGTCCATAGGCAGATTTGTCCAACTTTGCGCATGAGCAGATTAAGACTCATGATGTTTGATCAAATAAATATTCAGAGAGAATAACAGTTCGACGGTACTTGGAAAAAATCATGTTAAAGACATTAAATTTTTTTTAAAGGAAATGACATGCTACATAGATTGACATCACTGAAGCCCCAGGAACTGCGAGTTGACATGGAGAGATTCAACGGAGAAAAGGCCTATGCTGTCTACTCTAGTTTTTCTGTCGGGGACGAGGCCAGTAAATATCAGCTACAGGTTCAGGGATACAGTGGGAATGCAGGTAACAATTATGCGACGTGTCTATCATTCAGAACTTTAATCATTTTCTGCACATTGACAGATCAAGTAATTAAAATATGATAAAATATATTGATAATTATTTTTTCGATTTTATATATTAATCATTTTATAGTTATTATTGGCAACTATTTTTCATTTTTTTATATATATAGTATAAGTATTATGATTACACCTTTTTGATTGATTGTTCTATTGACATAATTCACGCATCATAACCATTGTTATTGTAGGGGATAGCCTGGATGAACACAATAACATGAAGTTCTCTACATGGGACCAGGATAATGACCAGGACACCGGTTCCTGTGCCGGTGGGTACGATTCGGGATGGTGGTTCGACGAGTGTTTCGCCACTAACCCTAATGGACCGTACACCGACTCTGAGAAAACTGGCTGGTACTACATGATATGGTATTACTTGAAAAGCTCGTTTATATCTCTAAAATCAATACAGTTAATGATACGTCCTCGAGCCTGACATCGAAATGTTATCCTCGTTATGTAGCAGTTCTCTCTCCGTCTATTTACTTTGTTAACCTCCTTGTTTTTGTTTGTCAATAGACTATCAGACATTTTTGCACCATTATGTAAATATTTAAACTACTGTTTGTTATTTATAAATATATGTATTTTAATTGAATGATAAATTGCTTTGATTTATAATTATTATAATGTAAAAAAATGTTTGAATTATTTTGTTTAGTTTGTATAAATCAATAAACAGTGTAATGACACTTCTAATATTGAATGTATTTTGCAAAACAACGAGCAAGTTTAGTACTTATCAGAGTATTTATATTTATTTGAAATAAGAGATCAGTTTTGTACAAACAATTACAAATAAAATAGAAGGTTTTCCATATTTAGGATGATTCCTAAATATATATTCGACAATCTTCCTCATACATATTATTTGGGTTCAAATGTATTTAACCTGTATATGCCTCTTCGTGTATTATGGCATAAATCTTTGTCAAGTACTAAACTGTTTGTTAAATTTACTTTGTGTGTTTGAGTTACTTTACTCATTACCAGAATTGTTTTATGCTATAGTTTATGTATATTTCAAAACTTATACATCACAATATTAAATATTTTGTTGAAATCTATTGCAATATTTTTCTGACATTTCTTATTATTTTTAAAAACAGTAACTTATAATAATATTAGCGCTGAGCAAATATTCACGATATTGCTTTACCCACTTTTGATTCAACTCCGGGCCGAGTTTCACAAAAAATCCTAAGATATCGTATAATATAACTAATATAAATTATATCTAAAGATTTTTCTATGATGAAATGTAAAATTTGAATATGAAAATTCAAGCTTAACATAAAAGAAATCGACCTTTTAATTTTATTATAAACCCGTGTTTTGTGCAACAGTTGACCTGAAAAAGCTTAACAAATCATAAACAAATGAATTTCAAAGGATTTATGCACACAATAATAAAAGCGATAAAATGCATTCAAAATGCAATGGATGATCCACGATTTTTTTTTCCAGGATGAGGGTTGTTCATCACTAGCCCATCCCCCACCCCCAACGACCATTTCCTTCAGGAAAACACACACCTTTTTAAAAAAAAAGTACATCTTTTGTTGATGAATATTACAGATCATTTAGTCATTTTATTATTGAGAAGTCGCTTGGGTCGCACAGGTGCTTAAAGACAGGACCCAAGAACCCAGCCCCCCCCCCCCAAAATTTAAACCCCGGGGAAGTTGACTTTTTTTAATAGAAATTCCTTTTAAGTCATGTACACAACATGGTCCATTTTAGATATCTAAAAATAAACGAAAAATAAACGATTATTGTAAAACATCTCCCCCTTCTTGCATATCCTCTTTTTATATGCAGGTTGGGGTTGTTTTAGATAAATTGTTTTCTTTTTTTTCAATTAATTTTCAGATATTTGATATGGTACATGTTGTGCATATGACTTTAAAGGAATTTCTATAAAAAAGCGTCAACTACCGTGGGGGTCTAATTGAGGGAGGCGGGGGGTCCTGTCCTCAAGCACCTGTGGAGATGTCGGTATCTACTCACGATCTTTCCACTTAAGAAAAGGATTCCTTGATTCTAAAGCAGTTCAATGTCTCTTTTAAAAAAATATAACTACATAGAGCGTTAGCTATGACTATGTTAAGGGCGTCTATAAAATAATAGTGGTAGTTTTCACTTAAAATATAACCTTTGAATAATCTTGATATTATATTCTAAAAAATTGTTACACAAAGTGATTTTTTATCAATATACAAATTAGATAATTTGCTATCGCATGAGCAATTTTTGAGTCCCCTGGGAATACCCTGTCACGTGATACTGCTAAAAATAGATGAACAAGGAATAATACGAAAAAATGCATAGTGCAAAGGCTTAACATTAACAAATATAATTATTTCTGTTTCTAACTTGTAAAATGAACATCTAAAATTTCGAAAAGTGCAAGGAGCTTGAAATATTCAAGTGAGAACAATTATTAAATTCAACATAAACAGTGTATGAACGGAAATTTGCAGGGAGTTCCCACAATTTATGCTTATTTATGTGAAATGCGTAGCGATTTCATACAGCTCCCAGCACTTTTTGATATAATTGGGATTTAATGGTAACTCATGTAAAATTTCAATATATTTGATAAAGTGTATGCCCTTGCACTACTGCATTTTATCTGACCCATTTCACTTTCGGCGTCATTTGCGTGAAATTCAAACGCAACACTGACTAAGATCATGATTAGGTCTTTCCACCTTTCAGGTGAAAGACCTCTTGTTTTCTTTATGTTTTTAGGTCTTTCCACCTTTCAGGTGAAAGACCTTTTGTTATTCTTATGTTTTTTATTATTATTTTTTTTTTCCTTTTTCCAGGGACAGCTTTTTTATTTCAAAAGATATTGAAACAATTTTTACTTTGTGTTATTGACCATAAAAAGTTATGGTTCCAAATGACCCTATGCTTAATAACTCCCAAAACTTCCAAAGTTATTGCCCTTGTGTGCGAAATGGTTGTTATCGCTACTCCTCTGAAACCATAAGAGATAGAGACTTGGAACTTTTACCAATGTCTTCAGTACACTTAGAGGTTTCCTTAAACTATTCATACCGAAAGGATCTGAGGCCCCCTTATAGTAGTTATTGCCCCTGAAAGTATTTAAATTTCTATAAAATCGCTTCCAACTTTTTAATTATTTATCGTAAAGACTTCGGACCACTTGGGATGGAAGCGTCTACCTTGGCCGATCCAAATGACATAAAGGTCAAAGGTCAAGGTCATTCGGAAATATGTTAATTAATGAGTTTTTATGTCTCTTTTATTAAGGGTGGTAGAGAAAAACTTTTTCATGGATGTAGTAGGACATCTTAAGACATTTAAAAATATAGCCCCTTGGCTCATACCTTTAAATAATTACAGAGTTATTGCCCCTATTGTACGAAATACTTGTTATCGCTACTCCTCTAAAACCATAAGAGATAGTGATTTGGAACTTTTACCATTGTCTTCAGTACACTTAGAGGCTTCTTCAATCTATGTACACCGAAAGGATCCGAGGTTCCGTTCTCGCAGTTATTGCCCCTTAAAGTATTCAATATTCTATTAAATCAGGGTTAAATTTATCGTAAAGACTTCGGACTACCTGCGATGGAAGCGTCTACCTTGTCCGAACAAAATGACATAAAGGTCAAAGATCAAGGTCAAACCAAAAAAAAAAATTAAGTTTTTAACCTTTTTTTATTAAGTAACGCAGAGAAAATGTTTTATTAATTATATTGAAACAAAACATAAAAAATAATATAGGTGGAAAGACCTCTAATTGTTCGAGAACAATTAGTCTACTAGTTTATTCTTCTTCTTCTTTTTTTCTATTTAGCTCGGGGTGACTTTTTTGTTATTAGAGTTATCCAAACAATTTAAACTTTATGTAATTGGTCATTAAAAGTTATGGTACCAATTGACCCTGTGTCAAAAAACTCCCAGAACTTACAGAGTTATTGCCCTTTGAGAAGGAAATGCTTGTTATCGCTACTCCTCTGAAACCATAAGAGATAGAGGTTTGGAACTTTTACCAATGTCTTCATTACACTTAGAGGGTTCTTCAATCTATTCATTCCAAAAAAATCTGAGGCCCCCTTGTAGTAGTAATTGCCCCTGAAAGTGTTTAAATTTCCATAAAATCACTTCCAACTTCCAACTTTTTTATTATTTATCATACAGACTTCGGACCACTTGGGATGGAAGCATCTACCTTGGCCGAACAAAATGACATAAAGGTCAAATGTCAAGGTCATTTGAGAAGCTGTTAATTAATGAGTTTTTATGTCTCTTTTGTTAAGGGTGGTAGAGAAAAACTTTTTCATGGATGTAGTAGGACATCTTAAGACATTTTAAAATATAGCCCTTTGGCTCATACCTTGAATAATTACAGAGTTATTGCCCCTATTGTATGAAATGCTTGTTATCGCTACTCCTCTGAAACAATAAGAGAGAGAGACTTGGAAATTTTACCAATGCCTTCAGTACACTTAGAGGGTTCTTCAATCTATTCATACCGAAAGGATCTGAGGCCCCCTTCTAGCAGTTATTGCCCCTGAAAGTATTGAAATTTCGATAAAATAGCTTCCAACTCTTTTCCTATCTATCATAGAGACTTCAAACCACTTGGGATGGAAGCGTCTACCTTGGCCGAACAAAACGATATAAAGGTCAAAGGTAAAGGTCATTTGGAAATCTGTAAATTAATAAATTTTCATATGTTTTGAAATACAGAATTATAGTAAGGGTTTCAATAGCTTGCTGGATTGCGCAATAAGGTATTCAATTAGGTCAGCCAGGTATCACATCAAGTCCTGTGGTTACTCAAGTGGAAATTGTTTTTACAGTGAACCCATTCATATTTTACAAAGATAGCTTGCCTCTAGAACACGCTCTTCTATTGTTAGGTTCTCTCTTTATATGCTTGACAATTTGTAAAGAATATTCCCTTGGCGAGCACATCAGTTTTGTTCAGAGTAAGTGGAAAAAAAATCTAGTTCAATATATATCACAGGTATAATATTTTTTTGTATACCTTATCGGGCAATCTATTAATTTATTAAAAATACTAAGGTAGAAAGACCTCTAATTGTTCGAGAACAATTAGTCGACTAGTTTTAATTTTCATTCATTAAATAATTAAAGTTGTGAATTTCATTAAAATAATGTAAGAATGTTGTCTCTGTTCACACCAGTCATCATTACCATATTGTTGAAATTGGAAAATTAATTCATCTGTTGCCCTTACCAATAACTATTGATATAAGGGCGAGGAGAAGGGTGGGTGGGTTGGCTTAAGTGTAAGTTTGTAATTTACACTTTTATGTTTTATAATGGTTTATGTTACTCTGCTGGTAAATAAATAAGGTTTAGGGTATAGGGTGTAGGGGTTACAAGGTTTAGGGTATAGGGTGTAGGGGTTACAAGGGTTAAGGTATAGGGTGTAGGGGTTAGGGTTAGTAGTTGACCTACCTGCCTGATCAAGGGAGCCTGATCAAGTTTCTAAAAATATCTTTAAAATCCCGCTGTCTATAAATAGAATTTCTACTGTACTAGTCCAAATAGAAATTGATGTGATGTCATTCTATATTTGTTTTGTGTAGTCTCGTTTTGATATTTGTTACTTTTGAATGCAAATTTTGATATTCTTTTGAAAAACGAAGTGATTATATAATGTTGATAAGACCAGTTTCTTAAATTATGATTTATGTCATTCGTATAGTGTATTGTGTTTGACAATTTATATAATTAACGATTTGAAACTTGTTGTGTGTTTTGGATGTATATATCATTTTATATTTTGGTTTGTTCATTGTGTTTCTTTTCATAGTGTGTAATCTAAAGTGATAACAATAATTTAAGAAAATGAACTTATGTGCAAGGAAATAACGTCGTACGATATGTAAATGATTGATCATTTTAACCAAAAAAAAAAGCCATTTAAATCCCAATTATCCCATTTGTAAACAATAACAAAATTTGAACTGTTTGAACAAGATATCCTTCTATCATGGTGTCTTTATTATTACATAAGGAGTCCTACTTCCATTCAATGTTGATATATTGGAGGTATTAGGGGTGAGGGTGTATGGTGCAAGGTATAGGGTGTGAGTGTCAGCATTAGGGTAAATAACTGTATGGTAGGGGAAAACGTTGAAGATTTATGGTGTAGGGTGTAGGGTGTAGGGGTTACAATGGTTAAGGTATAGGGTATAGGGTGTAGGGGTTACAAGGTATAGGGTATAGGGTGTAGGGGTTACAAGGGTTAAGGTATAGGGTGTAGGGGTTACAATGGTTAAGGTATAGGGTGTAGGGTGTAGGGGTTACAAGGTATAGGGTGTAGGGGTTACAAGGTATAGGGTATAGGGTGTAGGGGTTACAAGGTTTAGGGTATAGGGTGTAGGGGTTACAAGGTTTAGGGTATAGGGTGTAGGGGTTACAAGGGTTAAGGTATAGGGTGTAGGGGTTAGGGTTAGTAATTGACCTGCCTGCCTGATCAAGGAAGCCTGATCAAGTTTCTAAAAATATCTTTAAAATCCCGGCTGTCTATAAATAGAATTTCTACTGTACTAGTCCAAATAGAAATTGATGTGATGTCATTTTATATGATTGCGCCCATGAGAAAAGGGTGCTTATGACATTTTTTGCACATTTTTAGATATTTACATAATTGAATTAAACACAACTTTAATTTGTCAAATCTAAATTTTATGGCTATACGCTAATTCTAAGTATAGTTTTTTTTTATCCATTAACAGTGACGCTATTTCAATACGAAAATCACAACGTCCTGTTTCACAAGCGCAACGTCAACAGTTTTTGTTTTTAAAAGAAAAGGTGATCAATCATAACGAGGAACCAGTTAGTAGAGTATTCTATGTGAACACATTTCATTTACATAAACACTGTCCTTTCCATATAAACAATCAATACCTAATATATATTAGAAGCTTTTGTTCTTAAACAACATATGCGATTTTCGTGACATTATTAAATATGTCATATTTTAGTCTTGAACTTTGAAAACAATATCAGAAGTAACGTATTATACAATTTTGTTTAATCATGATCTATTGTACAACTTACTGATACAATTATGGTAGCAGCACTGAACTATTCTTTTGAAGTTGTAAGAATAGTTTCAGAAGTAACTAGACTTTAACATGTGCACTCACAGATAAACACAATAAGAAAAAGTAGTTAATTCTACCACTGCCGGGATCGTGCCCTTTTTTCCATTCGACATTATAGGCAGAATTCATGGAAAAGAGTGTCCCTTCCATGGATCGGATATTCACCCCCTTCCAATATTGATAAATTTCACATAATTTAAATTTTTTTTTTTAGTGTATGATATTTTTACTATCCGATCGCTTCTAGTCACATTTGTTTCAATCTACTGTGATTGTTTTTCTACAATTGTTAAGCTTCCCATTACCCCCATGCCTTTGCTTACACATTTCGGGCGTGCCCACACCCGGAAAAACAACATCCAGACACTAATCATCTGTGTGTGACTATTCCACAGCAAATATGTAGGTTTACAAATAAAAAAGAAAACATGCAGTATGCAGAGAATAATTCCGTGTTTTGAATGTATTTTTCACCATCACTTTAAAATAATTCTCAACCGTCCATTACCCATAATCCAAAGCTTATGCATGCATTTAATTACACCGCCAGTGCGCTGTCTTCTATCTGTATAATAAGTCTTTATGTATTCTACATTTCAATATCATTTGTAAATCTTACACACTTCATTAAAACCGCAAATAATTTTATGAATCCGCTCCTTCGACTAAAATAAATGTGAAAATAAAGCTCAGGTTCGGACGGGATCATGAACTTGTCTAAATTCTCAAGTTCTTTCAGTAATGGTCACAAGAAAATGAACAGGAATATTAAGAATGGTCTTGACGATTACAAAGTAAACATAATGTACAATTTTATTTATCGTCTATTTTTTGTTTGCAACGTATATTTATAAATCAGGTCAATGTATAATTAGGTTGGAGTTAACCTGTAATAGGAATCACGTTTTCATTTATATCTTTGGTACTTTTCCATGACCATTTTGTTGTGGCTCTGTGTTTCAATATATAACTTGAAATAGGAAGTTTTAATTTTTAGAAAAGGATAAGAGTATGATTACATCATTTCTGACCATTTTGTTGTTCCGGCTCTTTGTTTAAATATATAACTTGAAATAGGAAGTTTAAATTTTTAGAAAAGGATAAGAGTATGATTATATAATTTCCGACCATTTTGTTGTTCTTGCTCTTTGTTTAAATATATAACTTGAAATAGGAAGTTTTAATTTTTAGAATAGGATAAGAGTATGATTGCATCATTTCTGACCATTTTGTTGTTCTTGCATTTTGTTTAAATATATAACTTGAAATAGGAAGTTTAAATTTTTAGAAAAGGATAAGAGTATGATTATATCATTTCTGACCATTTTGTTGTTCTTGCTCATTGTTTAAATATATAACTTGAAATAGGAAGTTTTAATTTTTAGAAAAGGATATGATAAGAGTATGTGTACATCATTTTCTGAATCATTCTCAAGAATCAACATCCAGATAGTCACTTTCACTCGTGTTCATTACAAGGAATAGGACCACTAATCAAGAATTTGACTGTTTAACATCTTTTAAACACATGCAACAGTATTAAAAACAAAATCGACATCATAGGGAAAGAATTAAAAGCAAAATGTTAATATTAACATAGCAATTTTCAATACAAAAAAGAAAAAACTCGTCTGTTTAAAACGTCCTTTTTAACAAAAAAAGAACAGTCGATAGGAACATTAAATGGTGTTTTGATTAAGTTGTACATTAAGTTAACTTCTTTTTTTATATTTACATCCACTAAGTATGATTCCCTCTATTTTTAAAGAAAATTAATTGTAATTCATAGCTCTGTAGAAATTGACGGGATTGAAATTTACACGCTCCGTTTATTGATTGGTCGAAACATTAATCGACCTAAGACAAATCCTAGACTGCACAAAAGAACCATGATGATGTCAAACTCAACCTCCCATTAAGACGACTTAGCTTTTCCGTTTATTTAACGTATTGATGTACATTAACAAAGATTTAGTTATTTTTACTTACTCTTTACGACCAATCCATTAATTTGCTTAAAGAAGGATATAAATATAAACAATAAAATACTTTCATTGATGATACATGCGGGTTATGACGGTAGCGATCATCGCAGAGAAAAATTATATAACCCACTGGGGCGTGTTATGTTAATTCATATTTAATCATTTAATTTCATCAAAATATATAGGGTAGAAATAATTAGACTTGGCCTCGTTAAAGAATAAAAACAAGGAATTTTTTTGTTTCGGTCATATCAGATTCATTTTGTACATGTAAATGCAGAGTTTTACTTAACATTTAGATTGTGTGAGGAAACACAAGCACATGTTATCTAAACTTAGGACAAATTAAACAGTACAAGTATTTACGAGATCGGTGAGATGTGTGCAGAACTGCAGACTTTCATCTCTCTTATTTTTAAATTGAGAAAATATGACTTTTACTTGTTTAACCAGAAATGTTTCTAGTCGCTGCATTTTTAGTAATCCATCAGAAAATGATTTAGGAAATAAGTTTATAGTACATGTTCATGCAGCATACTTTAAAAAGTCGTTCATCATTAAAACAATACCGGCAATGCTACTTGCTGAACAAAGATGAAATATGTACATGTATTTGTTAGGTTCATGTTTTTGCTTTCTAAATTCACGAACTATTAGAGTAGATTTCTATTTAAACACGAGGGATTAATATCCGCGTAAAATCGCGAGAAGCGCATCTCGCGAATTTTAAAATCTCGCTTTTATTTTTGGACATATGTAACCTACATTAAACTATAATAAAAATTCGGCATTCGCGATTTTATGTTCTCGCGATTTGATGGAAAACGGCTGAATCGCAGAATTACATGTAAGTATTCGCGTAAAATAAGGAATCTACAGTATGTGGTCTGAATGATTTCCTATCTTTAAAATAAGATTATTTTTTTATTTGTGCTGTAAATATGTTAATATCAATGCGCTGTTAAAAAAAAGGGTGAAGCAGTCAGCTAAAATTAAAATCAAAATATTTCTATAAAACTTCTCCAAATCATGTAGTTAAACAAATGTGTGTGCAAGTAAAGAATAATAAGAGTTTATTTAAAATAATGTCAAAATTTAATTTAAAAAAGGGATAAAAACTATCACTGGATGAAATATCTGGTTTCAGCACTGCGGAAACCCTTTGGAAACTTTGCGGAAACTTAAGGTTACTTTAAGTTTCCGACAGGTTTCAGCACGGAAACTTCAAGTTTCATTAAGTTTCTGCAGTGCTGAAACTTAGGCTGTCCACGAATCCAAATGGTTTCCGCAACGGAAACTTACTGAAACTTGAAATTTCTGCATAGTTTCACCCTCCATATACGATTGGGATACATATTGTTTACAAAGGGTTTCCGCAACGGAAACTTGCTGAAACATGAAGTTTCTGCATAGTTTCAACCTCCATATACGATTGTGATACATATTGTTTAAAAAGGGTTTCCGCAACTGAAACTTACTGAAACTTTATTATTATTTTTTTTTTGCTTTCACAAAAACTCAGCAAGGTTTCTACTATATGTAAAAACAACACAATTTCAAACAGTTCCAAATTTATTTTGTTCACAGAACTGAAATTGTTTCCAATTATAATAAATAAAATACAGCCAAGATACAATAATGGAGAAACATCTATATGGCAATTCCCTTATCAGGGACTTTCATTTAAAAAATGATAAAATTGCACAACACAAAAACTTCCAATAAAAATTTGTACATTTGTACTTGTTTTCTTCTGGATCGAATGCATATCAAACTTCCCTTTAAAAATGCAAAAAGATCTAACTTTTTTAAAAATATGAATGCAATTTACAAAATAACTGCATGTACATAAATAAACAAAAAAAAACTTCACTGTTACATGAACATGATACACTTGTCTTAATTTGTTTTGAACTACAATGAATATGTACACCATAAAATATTTTTGAAAAGGCTAAAGTGTCCATCTTTTGTAAAAAACATAAACTACAAGGTAGTAATTGAATATAGAGGTATGACCCAGATTTGATTTGAATATGTATGTCCATAAATTCCAAAATGAGGTCAAAGTGACCTACTTTCGAGTTGGAATAAACCTTTTCTTTGTTAGTTATATAATCTAATGTCTTACATTAGAACAGGATTTGACAGCATTTATTAGATAATCCATAAAGTCCAAAGTGAACTTCTCAGTTCCCCCCATGATGTATCAACTGATCAGATTTGAATGTCCTAATCCTATCAGTATTTAAGAGATGACCCAGAGGGAGATATGAAAAGCTTGTGGGCCGATGAAAAGCTAAACAATGGAGCAGTCTGTCAAATCATGTGCAAAAATATGATGTACACATTTAAAATAATTATGCAACACACTTCATTCCTGATGAATATTGTTCTTTACACACGGTTTACCTTCCTACATTTTACTATTTAAAATAATTATGCAACACACTTCATTCCTGATGAATATTGTTCTTTACACACGGTTTACCTTCCTATATTTTACTATTTTACCTACATTGATATTTTTAAAGTAATATATACATTGTTTATATATGTCAAGTGTTACTACATGTACATGTACTTGCTTTTTGTAGCATGAATGTATAAAATACAAACTGTCACACTGATCATTCACTTTACAATTCTCATCAATACCAGTATTTTACTTATGTTATAAAAGCTAATTCCAATATTAGTTACATAATACAGATAAAAAAAATCCACATGGTGACAACTTTCCATGCAAGTACTTTTGTTATATAAAGATTGTAATACATGGGGTATATGTTGTCTTTATATATTTTCATATCCGACATAATTGAATAGTGTTTGGTGTATTTGATCATTCTTTGACACATGCATTCATCTCCTAATGCAGTGTTTTTACATGTATTTAAGATTGGTTTCATAATTTTTTCATATATTGCTGCATATAAGAAATAAGTTATCAATAAATGTTTAATCAAAGGAAATGAAAGAAAACAAAATGTACTTAACACTTAGATATATATATATATATATATATATATATATATATATATATATATATATATATATATATATATATATATATATATATATATCTGATTTAGGAATGGATTTATATTATGATTTTTCAGACAACCTGTTCAACGGTTGGTTAGTATAAATAGATATGTCTTTTCAGTTCTCTATTTAAATAGTTACACATCATACTGGCAAAATAAAAATAACATTCGGGGTTGTGTTTGGATTGTGAAAAAATATATGTATCAACTACTAGGTATCAACAACATCATTAACAATGCATGTATATTATCAACCTGGAGGTGGAAGGATAAATGTTACCTGGAGTCTAATATTTTATGCAATATTTGCAAATATAACAAATTATTTAAGAAAATGAAAGTTAATATCAAGGTCTAATCAATCATTTGATAAGTCAAAACCAAGTGATTTTCTAAGATTTTAGCTTACAGACAGACATTGTAATTTACTGGTATTTGATCATATAAAAAATGTTTTTTTATAGTTTATAAGTTTTTTGAAATGGGAATACTTTACAGCTACAAAGTCTTGTTCTGCAGACTGAGGTTTAGTCAGGTTGTAGAGATGTGTCCATTAAAATCAATGAGGAGTGTCCTTGGCTGTTTTTGATGTAACCTGAGTGGTAGTTTATGGAAATAGGCCTTTTGGGGGGATTTTCGAGCATTCTCCAGGCTTGTGAAGCACAAGCATAAGATCACATCGACATGGTTACAGCAGACTTGGTAGTTCTGGACAGTGGTAGCATTAAAATTCTTCTTCTTGCAATGGACTTGTTCCTTTCACTGGACTGTACTTTATGTCTGTTCTTTTTATCTTAAACAAGAATAATAAAGTTTCATTTACATTTTTAAACAATAAACATTCAGTCTAACATGTAATATAAAAGCATAAAATTTATTCTGAATATAGAAGAAGCTAGTATTTGGTCGAAAATGTTTCATTTTATGTTTGAAACTAGGTTATTTGCATTTTGATTCAATAATTGTTTGTTGAACACTGGAAAAACTAATCAACAATAAGTGTGTTTCACCACCACCCCCCCCCCCCCCATCAACCTCCTTTTCCAGAACTTAGACCTGGATATCCCCCAAATTACTACAGTAAAGTTATAAACATTCAACACATGTATAAGTTAATGGTGAAAATAATCAATTTCAAATCAATACCTTGCGTTCACATCGTCCAGCTGGTCAAAACATTCACCGAAGAGAAGATGCAACTAATCACCGGAAACATTGACTTTGTATGCTGTCAATGCTGAAAAAAAGAAAAACGTGAAAGATTTCATTTTCCGGATTTAATAAATAATATTTTTTTTACTTAGGTACGTTACATTTAGAGTTTGTAAATTGTTTAATGTGTGAAAAAGATTCATTGTTCGTCTTGTTTACCAACCAAGCATTCATATATTCCAGGGACGTTTATATATACGTATACCCTGGATATTCTAAGAAACTTTATCTTGAGTATCATGCATATAAACTTGGTTAATGGTTAACTTGGTCAAAACGTATATTTTGAAGAGATACGGTAATTAAAATTAAAATGCCGAACCAAGTTTGAAACAAATGACGCCATTTTGATTTGATTGCGCGAGATCTCGTTTACAAATGAGAAACAATTAAGAGCCTTGAAAATGTTATTGGGAGTATCTATATTGTGATTTAAGAACCTTGATATAAGTTCTCCGTTCCTGTATTATCTTCTTGTTGTAGAGGCTATTCATGTTTCTCAATTCTTCATTTTACAACAGCACCTTCTTGTCCATTTCAACCTTCGCTCAGGATTATAAAGTGCGCCAATACTGACCAATCAGAACCCGCTAAATCTTGGAGAAGTGCATCATGGGATAGTTTAAAATAAATAATGTTTAATCAAAATTATCACTTTTTACTGAGTAGAATACTTTTTACATATATTTATTTTAAATAGGAACTGTTGGAGTCAATATTTCCTGGTTAAATACGACAAATTATTGGGGTGGTTTTGTTACAGTTGTAACACGTGATTAACAAAGAAAAATGGCCGACCGTTTGTTTACAAATGTTTTATGTAATTAAACATGCTAAAATAATTCTAATGAGCCATATGTTTCAGATTTTGTCTTTAACTATTATTTATTTACATGTTCTGATTATTTTGCCAAACTTAATATGATAGAGCCATATATAGTTTACTGACAAGGTAATCTAATTGACTTGTCCAATTTTCACCGCAATCCTAAGCACGGTCATTGTCTTATACAAAATATAGAGGTGTGAAAATATTATGTTCAACGCAGAGCAGGTTCCGCATGAACACACAGAAATCACAAGTATAATTAGATGCCGATCAATTAACGGTGGTCTTGACTGTGGGCTGGTTAACAGGGTTCACCCGTACGGTCAATTTACAACTACGATGAATTGAAGGCAATTATTTTACAGTTACACATGTGCACTGCTTGGTCATACGATGAGCAGTACGTTAAAAATACTTATAAAATACAAAAGCATTAAACATTAAACAAGCCGGGAAGTAAGACGTACATATGTGACTGATATATAAACAAATATAAAATTGTCAATAACAGATTATGTTGCAAACCATTACGTCAATGGATTTTGACAAATTTTATTGGAACTTGACCCCTATATATGAATAAAATAAGTATTTTAAATTCATAACTTTACATGTTATAGGTTTAGGAAGTATTAATTGACATAGACAGGAGCTGTTCTGTGCTAAAAGTGTTTGGTATACTTTCTATATCAAATGTATACGAATGTATCATCAAATTAAAAAAAATGGGATTGAAATCACCTGCACTACATGACTAGTGCTGGATTTTAAACTGATTTTGTAATATAACGTATAACTTCAGTAAAATTATAATTAATGCTTATTATATCTTATTACAGAAACATGTGCTTGTTTCATAAACATATATCAATGATTGTGTTAACCGTAGTACAGAGAGTAAATACATTAAGTATAGAAATACACGAAGCATGATACAGTCACACATACATGTATATACATGTAGTAAAGTCTAAAATGCATGTAAATAAACAATTATTATATTAGGAAAAAACTCTAAGTGGTTTTTACTTAATATCATTATCAACTGTAGACTTATAAATTTTTTTTTCTGTGTACATGTATTGGCGTGATATTTAAAAAAAAAATGAATTAACTTTAAACTTCAGGTTGTACGATTATTTGGTATGATTTGTAATAATGTAGCATTAACAACGACTTTACCTTAAGTTGATAATTAAAGGATTTAAGAAGGAGTCTTAAAAAATAGGTATATTAAGTAAATGAGTGTAAGTAAAATACTTCATCATACAATGTATGCGATATACAACTAGCTAGAGATTTATTTTACTAATTAATTATAATTTACTAATTAGTTTTACGAACTCAGATACACACATATTGAAAAACAAATCCCTGCCGGGCTACAGTTATAAACTCATGCTTAGTACCGTGTATATGTTATGTAACAGTCTTTTGTTCACTCCTGACAGAAAAACCCTGCAATCCACACAGAATATACAGGAAAATCACAAAGAGGAGTTCACCTGGACAAAGAATGTATACACATGTATACACGTGCCCGAGTACCTAAGATTAATGATTTCATCATTAAACAAGATCAGACATCAGTTTTTCTTTTCACATACAATTAATTACTTAGTAAATTTGTTAATCGCCTTATTTTACACATTTAAAGATAGTAACATGTATACATATAGTTTCAGTCACGCTGAAACCTACAATAACTGTACATATAAGCATGTTCGGCTTCATGATCATTAGGCTAGAATTAAACCTGTTGAAAATAATTGATATCACTTTTAAACTCAAATCAATTTTAGTAATAGTTTCAGCAATGCGTAAACCATTTGGAATCTTAACTTAAAGTTTCCGCATGCTGAAACCTAGCGGAAATGTGCTGAAACTGATTGATATTTCCATAAAAATTTACACAACTTTTCATACATTTCAATATTGGTTTCCGCATTGAAAATCAGAACGTAATTAATTTTATAAGATGAAATATGGTGAAAGTGAAGTGTTCAGACTCAAAAGTCCGAGTATCTTCTGCTGTAGAGAAATACCCGCCATCTGCTTCTGATCGTGAGCTGAAAAAACGGAAAATTTACATTCAAAATTTTAGGGGATTCGGTGATATAGATAATGCTCTAACACTTTAGTCAGGATATGCCTTAACAACAAGAATAAATATTTCAAAAATATTGGAAATAGACTTTAGGAATCGTTTGTTCTAATTCGTAAACACAGAATATTTTGCACACGTTATTTTGATGTTAATAAACAAAAATATGAAATATTTTTGTCAGCAAGTTTGTTATTGAAAACCGTAAAGTATTTTTGTACAAAAAATTAGATTTTGTAAACACTTAAAGCTATACGCTAACCTTGGTAACCTCCGTGTCTCTTGCACCCTATACCCTAATCGCTAACTCCTACCACCCCTACACCCTAACTCTTGTTACACATACTACCTGTACCCTAACCTCCACAATACCTATACCCTATACCCTATACCCTTATAATCCCTACAACCCACACCCTACCCCGAAACCCCAAAACCCTATACCCTAATTCCTAGAACCTACACACCTAAACACTTGTAACGCCTACAACCTTGACTCTAAACCCTACAACGTATATCCCCTATACCCTGTAAACCCTTACAACTTTTACCCTTACCCCTACAACTTTGCACCATTATGGTTAGGGTTAGGGTTAGGGTATGGGCACTTTACGAAAGTGAGGGATGAGGAATGAGGGATCCAGCCCACTTTTCTGTCAATCAAAATATAATGCGTTTTGATTGGTTGATAATTTAGCGTGATATAACTGGACACAAGAAAGGCAACTCAATGATTCTTATCTAAATGTTGTCATAATTTGCATTGGAGTAAGTGGACTAGGACACTTATTTCATCGCAAATGTAAGACGTTTCAAACTTTATAAAAAAAATGGCATTCGGTAAGATGTTTTTGAATAAAAGATTCAGGCATTGTGTATATTTTATCTGTACGCCAGCACGAAAAAAATCATCAATTAAAATTATGAATTTACATGTCCGTTTCATGTTTATCCTATGTATAAATGTGAAAAGAGAGAACATATGGTTATTATATTTAATTCAAAAAATTAAACAAATCAGTAGGAATTTTTAATGCAAATGAACTTCACCTTTTTTGCTTTTTTTAAAGTCCTTGAAAGGTCTTCAGTGATGATCATGTCTTTATACTGTACTGAGAGTCCTATTTAACTATGAAAACAATTACCATTGTTTACTTTTAACTCAGTGGGTTAACCTACAGCCCCTTACCTACCATAACCCAGTAGGTTAACCTACAACCTCTTCCCAACCATAACTCAGTGGGTTAACCTACAACCCCTTACCCACCATTACTCAGTGGGTTAACCTACAACCCCTTACCCACCATAACCCAGTAGGTTAACCTACAACCTCTTCCCAACCATAATTCAGTGGGTTAACCTACAACCCCTTACCCACCATAACCCAGTAGGTTAACCTACAACCTCTTCCCAACCATAATTCAGAGGGTTAACCTACAACCCCTTACCCACCATAACCCAGTAGGTTAACATCTCTTCACAACCTCTTCACAACCATAACTCAGTGGGTTAACCTACCACCCCTTACCCACCATAACACACTGTTAGGGTTAGGGTTAGGGTTATGGTATTGGCACTTTGCGAAAGTGAGGGGTAGGGTATTGGTACTTTGACGAGATGCGTGTGCGGGAATGCGGGACTCCGCCTATTTACCCATGTGACTGTCAATCATTTCTTTCTATAAATATATGATGATTTGGTTTTTTATCATTCTTTTGGTCGTCTGTTGACTCAATTGGATTAAATGGCTTTTTCACTTGTGGAAGCTAATAGCTTTTTTTTTATTTGCTCATTATTCTGTATTTCTATATAGTAGCAATATTAATGAAATTTTATAAACAAAATAGAAATCATTGTTGGAAATAATTGATGGACTAATGACTTCATTTATATTGTACAATCTAATTTTAAATGTAACAAGATCTTTATTAAATGTAGTGAACGATCGATATTAATGAAACTCAGTTGATATACTTAATATACACAAATCTGTGAAATATAGGTTAATAACTTGGACTCATTAAGTTAAGGTCTAATATTGTTTTACTATAAGTTAAACCCGTCCAGGGTATACCTTGGACTCAACCCGGGTATACTCTGGGTTTAACCCCGGTATACCCAGGGTATACCATGGGTTAAACCCGGGTATACCGTTGGAAACTATTTAAGGATTTTCGTTGAAGTTTCAAATAAAATTCGTAAATTAAGGCCAAATGGTAATAATCTAACTATGAATTCTCGATGAAAAGGACCTTCTAACTGGTAGGACGAAAATCAATTGAATTTGAAAAAAGAATACTGAGTATGAGGAAGGGTATAATGGGTAATGAGTAGAGGTATATTAGGTGAGACTAATGGTAAAAGAGTTCGGATACATTTGGCCAGGATTAGGAGTAATGGGTGTACTATATAAATTTAAAATTGTTCAGGGTATACTGAAGCAGAATTGATTAAAACTTATTCTGAATATATTTTTTTTTAAATTTGCTGATGGGTTTTGTGACATTTTAGTAGAGAAGATCAGGAAATCAGAAGAATGGAAAATTTATTATTGCTTGTCGCCGTTCTGCTTCTAGCCATTATGGTGATGGTCCTCATGATATTAATGGTGCCAATCATTATCCACTTCTATTGTAGGACGGTCAACATTGGAGGGATTTCCACCATCAAGGAAAACGTATAAGAGAGGTACGTAAAGTCTTAGGGGGTGGTGTTTTGTCTTCTTGGTCTTAAATATTCACTCTGTAAGGGTTAGGGGGTTAGGGTTAGGGGTTAGGGTTAGCGTTAGGGGTTAGGGTTAGGATTGGGGTCAGGGTTAGGGTTAGGATTGGGGTAAGGGTGAGGGTTAGGATTAGGGCTAGGGTTAGGGTTATGTATTTATTCCTAAAGAGTTAGTAAAGGGGCTTTGACTGAGAGTTTGACATAGGGGTGGGGTAGGGGTGAGTTATAATTTCTTGACAAAAATGATGCATTTCAAGACGATAATGCTCAAAATTATGGAAAAAATTAAAGTTTGAAAAAGTGTTACCTGTTACCACATGTTGCCAGGGCCATTTACGAGGGGTTGCAGTGTATATGAGGATATTAGTAGTAATTAGAGATAAGTAGTTAAAAAGAAAGAGTCACTAAATGGTTGGAAATTGAATTACCTTCAATTTAAGACCAAGATTGGGAAGATCGGACATTTGTAAGGCATTTGTAAGGCATTTAAATGTTTAAAAAAAAAGAATGTTACCATTTAGTATCGGCGGTATTAGGGAATCCTAGAATACCGCCGATGGTAACACAACGTATATGATACGTTTTTTACGTATCTAGCGTTTAAAGCCGGCTTTTGACCCTCCGAGGGTTAATAAGTGTTGTACCCTCCGAGGGTTAATGGGTGTTTGACCCTCCGAGGGTTAACAGGTGTTGTCCTCTCAAGATGGCCGACTTGAATCGGGGTTAGGATGAACAAAGTTTTGACCCTCCGAGGGCTAAGGGGTGTTGGACTTTGAAACTAACATTGATAGTAAACTGTCTTTGGACTATGAAACGGTGAATTGACCACCTTTGGCATTGTTGGGGTGGAGTTAGGGTGAGGGTTAGGGTTAGGGTTAGGGTTAAGGTTAGTAGTTGACCTGCCTGCTTGATCAAGGAATCCTGATCAAGTTTCTAAATATAACTTTAAAACGCCGTTGTCTATAAATAGATATTCTTATGTACTCGTCCTCCTCTATTTTTATATAGTTAGGCATGCGTGTTGATTTTCGGACGCCATTTTTCATTTCTTGTTGCAATACACGGAACTTTCTGTTTGTCTTTGAGTAAGGTAAGTTTTTATACCATTTTTTTATATCTATATGCAATGTAGACTACTGTGAAGAAAGGAATTAAGGAAAATCAGAACATAGTTTTATAAGATGAAATATGGTCAAAGAGTAAAGTTAAGACTCAAAATTCCGAGTATCATCTAATGTCGATAAATAGTTGCCATGTGCTCTTGATCGTTAACTGAAGAAAAAAACCGAAACATTGTCATTTAAAATTTTAGCCTGTTTGGTGATTTAGATATTTCTTTAACATTTTAGTCAGCATACGCCTTTACAATTAGAATAAATATTTCAAAAATATTGAAAATAGACATTCAGCATCGTTTGTTCTTATGGGTAAACACAGAATATTTTGCACACGTTATTTTGATGTTAATTAACAAAACTATATAAATATTGCAAACAACAGATTTGTTATTGAATACCGAAAAGTACTTTTGTACAAAAAGCACATGGCAACTACTTATCGACAGCAGAGGATACTCGGACTTTTGAGTCTTAACTTTTCACTTTCACCTATACCTTAACCCTTCTAAACCCCTAGACCATAGACTATATACCTTAACTCTTGTAACCCCTACACCCTATACGTTAACCCTTCTAACCCCTACACCCTATACCTTAACCCTTCTAACCCCTACACCCTATACCTTAACCCTTCTAACCCCTACACCCTATACCCTATACCTTAACCCTCTAACCCTTACACCCTACACCCTATACCTTAACACTTGTAACCCCTACACCATATACCTTAACCATTCAAACCCCTACACCCTATACCTTAACCCCTCAAACCCCTACACCCTATACCCTATACCTTAACCCTTATAACCCCTACACCTTACACCCTATACCTTAACACTTGTAACCCCTACACCCTACACCCTATGATTAATAAAGTGTATGAGTTTTAGAAGTTACGGGTTTTATGGTGTATGAGTAACAATGATAATGATGCAGAGTTAAGGGGCTGTAGGGGTAAGGGTGAAAGTTGTTCCAGGGTATAGAGGATATACGTTGTAGGGGTTAGAGTCTTAATTAATCCCTTTCTACACATACAACGGGTATCATAGCCTATGCAATTTTTAAACCCTCACTCATTCATGTAACTTCCACCGCATTTAAGCCTACAAACCCTATACCAATTATCTAAATCCAGATAACTCCTATATCCTATACCATAACCCTAGTAAACCTTATAACCCCAAAGCCCTATATCTCAACCCCTACAACCCTGTTACCCTATACAATAACCCTTATCTGTCTCAAAGTATCAACTATTAATCATATTTTTTCTTTTGTTATAGGCAAACAGTATGGAACAGTTATCAGAAAACGAATATCAACAAGAAGATTCTTTTCTAAAAGTTGCAAAGGAGAACTCAATATCATTTTGTTCAACTTTCTTGAAATATGAGAACGTACATTCATTTATGCATCGGTCTGAGGGAGGTTTCATATCAACACGTTGTGTAAATACTACGTTTGGAGAAATGTATTGTTTATTACAGAGCAGTCTCGACATTGACGGAATTGTACTAGAGATAAAGGATTTGACGGCTATCAAATTCCCAGTTTTTTACATGAACATTTTGCCAAGAGATGATGGCAGTATTATATCTCTATACCCGGTTCTTAAAAAGCACATAGATATAACTCGATATCAAAAAGAATCGCTTTCTTTATTAAAAAAATGTTATGGTATACAACTTTTCAGTTCATTTGGGTGGCAAGTGGACTTAGGACTTATACCATTACCAAATGTGGGTTCGACTTTCGACCTGCCTAGCGCTTTAAACTACAAATTTTTTGCATTCCAATATTTTAGCCGAGTAAAGTCTACGTTCCAAAACTTGCTTCTGAAATTATTTCCAAAAGAAATGGGAAGAGACACTCTTAAAAAGAACTCTATCTTTAACGTTTCAAAATGGAGGATTTTAGCTAAGGATCAAACCTTCGTCATGACCATATTGAATAAGGCTTTGAATGCATGTCAAGCTCCCCCTCATCATCGCATTTCCATAATAGCTTTTCGTTTCGGTGAAAGAGATTCCGACCAATTCCAACTTGCAAATGATTTTTGTATTGGATTAGTTACATCTCTTACTACGCACATCGTAGTAACATTCAAGAGCATAGATGACAAGATTCACTTATTCTGGTCACGTGACGGAATTCAAGAACTGATAGGTTTTCGAGGGTCATTACTTCCAGCACTTTCCTTCCGAGATTGCTGTAACTTTCAAACCAATTTAGATGGTCGTCCAACCGATATATCGGATGAATTGAAAAATGTATGCATGCATCCCAGTAATTTAAGATTTCTGCAATTATATGCGGATTCCCCCCACATGCATTGCAGTGCTAAGCATCCTATTTCTGGCATCATAGCCACATGTAATTTACTGCATCCCAAATCAACCTGTCATTTTTCCCGACTCTCTGATGAGTATATCTCTGTATGTCGTGAAAACAGCCAAAAATTAGGAGAGGCAATGCCAATTCGTCTTGAAGTTGTTGTGTCGTTGGATGATGTTCCGTCAGTATTAAATGCCAAAGAAATTCTAAATCTAGTACGTTTAGAATCACTATTGGAGAAGTATCCAATGGTCGTTCCTTTTAAAGAAACTGTTGTATATTGCGGTCAAACTTTAAGTTTTATTTCTTTCATAAAAGAAATAGCGGAGCTGATTTTTCAGACGTTGGTAAGATTGAAAGATGAAAACAGTGGATTAGGGAAAATGATTCCCAGTTGGAAAGCCTATCAGTACGAACTGTGCAATGAAATATTTTGGTGGGGAAAACTAAACTCTTACACAGATGCCATACTTTCCCGAAACCTTGGTCCAGGGAATGGAAGAAATGATCGCTCTCTTACCTTCGAATTCGGTTTTCTATGTTTAGAATCCAGTAGTGACTGCGCTTTGGATGAAAAATCTTCACCACCGTTGCATCACTGGACCACTTCACAGTCCCAGATTGACAGAATTCAGAGATTATTCTCATTTGGAGACTTCCTTTCTTGCAGTGATGTGATTTTAGGGACAAGATTAGTTCTTTTACTAATTGAAGATATCAAATACAACAGGGATGAAAAAGATAGGATTCAATCATTATTGCACGATCTTAGACAGACAAACGTGCCTTCATGGGCGTCATGTATTGTATCTGTATCAGCGGAACAGTTAGGCAAAGACTTGAGCAGAACGGATTCTTTTCCGTTCCCTTTTACTTTCGGAAGGGCGTTGGAAATGTTGAAAGCTGAAAACAAAGATGTCGCACACCTCTTGTTGCTTGGCCTTAATCATCTGAATTTTACCTATTTTCCAGGTTATAGAATCAGACATGGTTTTAAATGGACAAACTGGCAAGTTTTTAAAATATTATATGGAGATTTCTTTGCCGACGAAAATACGTGCGACGTGGAACTTTTGACCGCAAACATCATAGATGAATTGGAAAAGGAAAACCTAGTATTTAGAAGCAAATTCATAAATGCCAATTCAGAATTTCCTTGGGTTTTTGAAACCTTCCAACGGCTTAAAGGACTGGAGCTGGGTAAAAAAAACCTTACTACGGTACTAACGTTTGTGACGTGTGTATGTTTGATACAAAACGGGTACTTTGTCAACTTCAGCTATTTAATTGCGTATATGAACGAACTACCAATCACACAACAAGAACTGCAAATGATGAAAGTTCTCTCGGTGTTCTTTCTTCGGGGACCCATGGCAAAACGCATACATCGGATATACGAAGACATTCCGCACAAATTCGATTGCTCAAAACCTTTGGAGAAAATTGGAACGAATGACGAGGAAGACGCCAATGAAAACACCAACTTACCTGTAGAAGTTCCTGTTGTTGAGAATGAACCAGAGGCATGTTCCAGCAAGACTTGTTGTTCCTTGGAACAAGTTTGAACTGAACATTTTGCATGACATTATAAAGAAGGGAAAAACTTCCAATCAAATTATGTATACTGACTACGTTAATGAATGTAATAGAAAAGGAATCCCTGACAGAACATATAATGCATTTAGAGCTGCCCTGTTGCGAGCAAAAAAGCAGAAAGAATGATTTTCCTTGTCATTTCTAAACGATACTTGTATTGTATCTAAATATACCATTCACAAACACTTTTGAACACGTTTTAGCCTGAGTGTATATTTATTGAAGAAATGTAAAAATTGTTACATAGATTCCCATAAACTTGAAAATATCAAAATACAGAAACATTTTTATTCGCAGTACATTTGTAACTAACAATAACATGAAGATAAAAACTGACGACTGCCTGTTTTATGTCAAATAAAAAAAAAAAATAAAAATCCGGGCAAGATCATGCCTTGTAGCACCTTGGTACCAAAACCAATAATAACACCGTCCCTAGGACGGAGATGACCTTGTATCGGACATTAGGTAATTTGCTTTGTATTGCGCATCTATCTTGTAGGAAATTCGTTTGCGCCATACTTCGTCGTCATTCCAGAGTTTCCTCTTAACACCACTATCAAAGATCGATTTTTTGACCGAGTTGTTTTTTTCTACCCTAATTTCTCATGTTCCTTTCTTAAGAAATGATCTTGCATGGGGAAGTCTTTCCAAGAGACTTTTGGAATCCTTGGGGTAACCTGCTTCGGTATTCCCTCCTGCTCGCGTCTACATGGTGCTATTTCTTGTTCCGGGGTTTTCGACGGACCTTCTACATCCTCCTGAACTCCGCCTCCGTCAATCTTCTTAAGGACAAACAAACCGTTCTCAAGGCTTTTCGTCACTTCTTCTTTTAATTCCTCTTTTTCTTCTCTTATGGTTTCAAGCATGGTTTGTTTTACGCTTCTTAGCTTGTCCATATAATGTTCATTACACTTTTTGATAATAACATTTTCCATTTCTCAATCTTTTGTTCAAATTTGTCAAGTTTTTCATCAATGCCGTTTTGAAGCTCCATGATTGTACTTCTCACCTCTTGAACTCCCATGAAATTCTCCTGCATATATTCCAGGGTAATTGGCTCTGAAGGAAACAAAAATGAAACATAATTTGTTGTAAAAAGAAGCAGAAATGTGTAGTGGTTAGGGGTTACAAGGGTTAAGGTATAGGGTGAAGGGGTTATAAGGGTCAAGGTATAGGGTATAGGGGTTATAAGGGTTAAGGTATAGGGTATAGGGTGTAGGGGTTACAAAGGTTAAGGTATAGGGTGTAAGGTGTTGGGGTTATAAGAGTTAAGGTATAGGGTGTAGGGTGTAGGGGTTATAAGGGTTAAGGTATAGGGTGTAGGGGTTACAAGGGTTAAGGTATAGGGTATAGGGGTTACAAGGGTTAAGGTATAGGGTGTAGGGTGTAGGGGTTAAAAGGGTTAGGTATATGGGTTACAAGGGTTAAGGTATAGGGTATAGGGTGTAGGGGTTATAAGGGTTAAGGTATAGTGTTGGTTAGGGTTAGGGTTAGGGTTGGGTTAGGGTTAGGGTTAGGGTTGGGTTAGGGTTAGGGTTAGGGTTAGGGGGTTAGGGTTAGGGGGTTAGGGTTAGGGTTAGGGGGTTAGGGTTAGGGTTAGGGTTAGGGTTAGGGTTAGGGTTGGGGTTGGGGTTGGGGGTGGGGTGGGTTGGGTTGGGTTAGGGTTAGGGTTGGGGTTAGGGTTAGGGTTAGGGTTAGGGTTAGGGTTGGGTTAGGGTTAGGGTTAGGGTTAGGGTTAGGGTTAGGGGGTTGGGTAGGGTTAGGGTTAGGGTTAGGGTTAGGGTTAGGGGTTAGGGGTTAGGGTTAGGGTTAGGGTTAGGGTTAGGGTTAGTAGTTGACCTGCCTGCTTGATCAAGGAATCCTGATCAAGTTTCTAAATATAACTTTAAAACGCCGTTGTCTATAAATAGAATTTCTACTGTACTAGTCCAAATAGAAATGGATGTGATGTCATTCTATATTTGTTTTGTGTAGTCTCGTTTTGATATTTGTTACTTTTGAATGCCAATTTTGATATTCTTTTGAAAAAAAAAGTGATTATATATTGTTGATAAGACCAGTTTCTTAAATTATGATTTATGTCATTCGTATAGTGTATTGTGTTTGACAATTTATATAATTAACGATTTGAAACTTGTTGTCTGTTTTGG
>CM035818.1:0-42500 GCA_020458035.1 Magallana ariakensis | reverse complement strand
CGTTTTTCTCTATTTTTTTGGAGATGTTTGAACCTGATTGTTATGTATTATCTATGCAGCTCTGACTATGCGGGGCCTCTAGGCTATCTGCCCACTTTGCACCAGCTTTCTCTTCCATTATGCCTAGGGAGGGAATTGAACCCTCGTACATAGTCATAGAACTGCATACTACCTACAAACAAACAAGATTTATCTCTGTCTCTCTCTTTCTCTCTCTGAATTAGATTACATAATCACCAATACAGCTGATATGGTGTATTCGAGCACATTTCCTGTTATCAACCAGGAAAAGGAGTGGGTTCAATTCCCACTGTCAACAAAAAATGGTGATACATGCACAATCTTATAAGTATCTTTTGTCAAGCACAACACTTCTTCTTATAGCTATTTGTGACATTTTCTCTAAGAAACACTTTGAATGTTTTAGAAGCAATTTGTCCTATTATTATGGATACAGTTCTGACTATGTGGGGCCACTAGGCTATCTGCCCGCTTTGCACCAGCTTGTTCCATATGCCTAGGGAGGGAATCGAACCCTCGTACATAGTCATTGAACTGTACCATTTACAAACAAAGATCTCTCTCTCTCTTTCTCTCTCTCTGAATTAGATTTTGTAATCATCAATAAAGCTGATATGATGTATTTGAGCACATTTTATGTTATCAACCAGGAAAAGGAGTGGGTTTAATTCCTACTATCAACAGAAAAAAAGAATACATGTACAATCTAAACTTTTATCAAGCACAACACTTCTTATATTTGTGACATTTTCTCTAAGAAGCACTTTAAATGTTTTTGAATCAATTTATTCTATCATGATTATAATTACAGCTCTGACTATGCGGGGCCACTAGGCTATCTGCCCGCTTTGCACCAGCTTTCTGTTCCATAATGCCTAGGGAGGGAATCGAACCCTCGTGCATAGTCATGGAACTGTACTACTTAAAAACAAAAAATAAACGGTTTAAAGGTTATTTAGCTGATAATCCTTCAGCATATGGAGAAGACCATCTCAGTAGTGTACATGAAGGGGTGGATACTGAACTTATAACTAAATGCATTAAATTTCATCCTGTTTCTACTTTCAGGTAACTGTACTCAAGATATAAATCAAGATAAAAGTGAGGATTAAAAGATAAAAATACCAAAGCAAAGTGATTAAGAATATAGATTTTTAAATGATAAATTCATAACAATGGCTTTCCTACAGGGGGTGTAAGTTCAAAATAATACGATCATCCTCTAAACTAATGGTCATTACTTCTTTGTATCAATGTAACTTAGGATAAATTAGGATATAAATACTGATTTATTAAGATTAAGGGGGTTTACTTAGTGGTTAACGATACTGATTTTTCAATGATAAAATGAAAATTATGGGTTTTCTGATGGGGGTTTTGATTTCGAAATAAAGGGATTTTTCCTAAAGGTAAAGGTGTTTATTTCTTTGATGTGATATAGGATAAATTAGGGAACAAATATTGATCCCAAAAGATTTAGGGAGTTTCTTAAGTGATTAACTATACCGATTTTCAACAATAAATTGAAAATTATGGATTGTCTCGGGGGTATCATTTCTTAATGAAAGAATTTTTCCAGAAACTAATGCTGATTATTTCTTTGTATTTATGTAGTCAAGGAGAAATAAGGGTGGAAGTCTTAATTCCAAAAGTTTTTGGGGGTCTACTAAGCGTTTAACTATATTCATTTCTTAATGTTAAAATGAAGAATATGGGTTCCTTCATGGGGATGTAATTTCTTAATTAAATGATTTTTCATTTAACTAATGCTGTTTAAATCTTGCTACTATAGTAATAAAGGATAAATGATGGTTTAGGTAACAATTCTGAAACATTATGGGGTCTCTTAAGCGTTTAAGTATACCCATTTGTTAATGCCTAAAAAAAGAAAAATTGGTTCTTTCTTGGAGTTGTTATTTCATAATAAAATGATTTTGCCTTCAACTATTGCTGTTTATTTCTTTGTATTCATGTAATGAAGAATAAATAAGGGTGTAAGTATTCATACCAAAAGATTTAGGGAGTTTCCTAAATGATTTACTACACTAATTTTTTAATGATAAAATGAAAATTATGGGTTTTCTCTGAAGGTGTTATTTCTCAATAAAAGGATTTTTACTGAAACTAAAGCTGATTATTTCTTTGTATTAATGCACTAAAGGGGAATTGAGGGTGAAAGTCATAATCTCAAAAGTTTTAAGAGGTCTACTAAGCGTGTAACTATATCCATTTTTTAACTTTAAAATGAAGAATATGGGTTCCTTCATGGGGATGTAATTTCTTTATAAAAAGATTTTCCACTTGACTAATGCTGTTTATTTCTTTGTATTCATGTAATTAAGGTTATATAAGGGCGTAAGTATTCATACCAAAAGATTTAGGGAGTCTCTTAAGCGTTTAATTATATCAGTTTGTTAACGTTAAAACGAAGAATATCGGCTCCTTCATGGGGGTGTAATTTCTAAATAAAAAGATTTTGCCTTAAATTAATGCAGTTTATTTCTTTGTATTCATGTAATTAAGGATATATAAGGGTGTTAGCATTCATACCAAAAGATTCAGGGAGTTTCCTTAATGATTTAATATACTGAATTTTAAACGATAAACAGAAAATTATGAGTTTTCTCAGGGGGTGTAATTTTTTTATAAAACTTAAAGGATTTTGCCTAAAGCTAATGCTGATTATTTCTTTGTATTAATGCACTCAAGGATAAATTAGGGTGTAAGTATTCATTTTTAAACATTTATGGAGTCTATTAAGCATTTAAGTATATCCATTTGTTAACGTTAAAATGAATAATATGGGTTCCTTCATGGGGGTATTATTTCTTAATAAAATTATTTTGCCTAAAACTATTGCTATGACGTCATTTCTCTGTATTCATGTAATTAAGGATATAAAAGGGTGTTAGTATTCATACCAAAAGATTTAGGGAGTCTCTTAAGCGTTTAATTATATCAATTTGGTAACATTAAAATGAAGAATATGGGCTCCTTCATGGGAGTGTAATTTCTAAACAAATACATTTTGCCTAAAATTAATGCTGTTTTTATTCTTTGTATTCATGTAATTAAGGATATATAAGGGCATAAGTATTCATACCAAATGATTTAGGGAGTTTCCTAACTAATTAACTGTACTGATTTTTTAACGATAAACAGAAAATTATGAGTTTTCTCAGGGGGTGTAATTTCTTTATAAAAGGATTTTTCCTGAAACTAATGCTGATTATTTCTTTGTATTAATGTATTAAAGGAGAAAAAGGGGTGTTATTATTGATCCCAAAAGTTTTAGGGGGCTTCCGGAGAATTTAACTATATCCCTATTTTAACATTAAAATGAAGAATATTGGCTTCTTCCTAGGGATGTAATTTCTTAATAGAAATATTTGTCCTTAAATTAACACCGATTATTTCTTTGTAGGAATGTATTAACGGATAAATAAGGGTGCAAATATTGATCCGAAAAGATTTTGAGGATTTCCTAAGTGTTTTACTTTACTGATTTGTTCACGTTAAACCAAAAACATTCAGCTCCTTGATGGGGGTATAATTTCATAATAAAAGGAGTTTACTTGCACTTATGGAGATTATTTCTGTGTATTAATATCATTAAAGATAAATAAGGGTATAATCATTGATTACAAAAGACTTAACAACATTTTTTGTAAAACTCTCACATACACACTTTTCTGTATATTCTTTGTCATTGTATGAAGTTTACAACATTATTCTGAATAGTATATTTCATCGATAACACTTAAAAGAAACTATAATAACAGTTTAAGATGTGTAACTACATTTAGTTTAAACACTTGACACCCAACATGTATTGTAGACAATGTACTTATAACATTCGTCAATTATATGTTGTAAATAAAACAACTACGGGATCAACAGTTGACAAAACAATCAAGTACAGTATAAAGAACAATTATTTACACTTATTTTATGCAAACCTACCTTGCATTAGTCTGATTTAATCCAAAAACACAAGTATAATCCATGTCACCTTGAAATCATTTTGTCACAAATGTTTTTTTTCAACACCGAGCCCGATCGAATCTCGAACCCAATAATTTCCGGCTAGTGTTTTGGGCCTTTTTCTCTGTTGTAATTGGTGTAAGATAACACTGTAATAGAATAAGAATATTTGATTTATTTCCAGTAACTCTTGTTGCCATAATCACAAGAATTTATGGTCCCTACAAAAAAAGTGTTACTTGTAACTTAATCCAATATTTTGGTCCTCTAAACCCTAGAGATTTATTTAAAGGAAATTCATGAAATATTGCAGCAAATGAACATTTTTTTCATGATTTATTGTTTATTGTAAAGTCCTTAAGAGATTATAACTGAAAAACTCCACAGTTAAACCCTCTGAAAAAAATTTGACCCACTTGAAGAAGCCATTAAATTTCAATTTGACGTTAAATATTGGGCATAGTAAGTCCCTTCGGAAACCCTCTAAATCTTAGGTATCAATATTTCAAGCCTTACTTATCCTAATACACATGAATACAAAGGATATAGGACCCTTAGTTAAAAGAATTACCCATCTGTTATGAATTTATATCCCTCGGAGTATTCCAATAAATTTCAATTTGACGTTAAATATAGGGCATACTAAATCCCTTCGGAAACTCTCTAATCTTTAAATACCAATATTTCAACCCTTATTTACCTTAATACACATCAATACAAAAGAATTAGAACCCTTTGTTAGAAGAATTACCCCTCTGTTATGAATTTATACCCACTTAAGAGAACCTATAATTTTCAATTTACCAGAAATAATATGGTATACTAAATCCTATCTGATCCCTAATAAAATCTAAGTATGAACAGTTCAACCCTAATTTATCCTAATACACATTATAACAAAGGAATAAGGACAATTAGAGCAAAGGATTACCTCTTAATATTGAATTTATACCCCCTCATTATACCAATAAATTTCCATTTGACATTAAATATTGGGCATAGAAAGTCCCTTCAGAAACCCTCTAAATCTCTAAGTATCAATATTTCAAGCCTTATTTATCCTAATACACATGAATACAAAGGATATAGGACCCTTAGTTAAAAGAATTACCCCTTTGTTATGAATTTATACCCCTCGGAGTATTCCAATAAATTTCAATTTGACGTTAAATATTTGGTATACTAAATCCCTCCTGACCCACACTTTACCTCAAAGTATTGATATTTCTACCCTATTTTATCTTGATACACATTAAAACAAAGAATTTAGCAGCATTAGTTTAAAGAAATACCCTTGTATTATGAATTTATTCCCCCTGCAGAATACACAAAAATTTCAATTTGAAGCGAAATATATGGTATACTCAATCCCTTCTGACCCCCACTAAACCTCTAAGTATTTATATTTCTTTTTAACGATAAACAGAAAATTATGGGTTGTCTCAGGGGGGTGTAATTTCTCAATTAAATGATTTTTCCTTAAAATAATGCTGATGATGTCTTTGTATTATTGTAATAAAGGAGAAATGAGGATGTAAATATTAATCCTAAAAGTTTAAGGGGGTCTACTAAGCGTTTAACTATACCCAATTTTTAACGTTAAAATGAAGAATATGGGTTCGTTCATGGGGGTGTCTTTTATGAATAAAAAGATTTTTCCTTAAACTAATGCTGTTCAATTCTTGGTATTTATATAATAAAGGATGAGTAAGGGTGTAAGTATTAATACCAAAAGATTTAGGGGGTTTTCTAAATGATTTACTATACTGATTTTTTAACGATAAACAGAAAATTATGGGTTGTTTCAGGGGGGTGTAATTTCTTAATTAAATGACTTTCCTTAAAATAATGCTGATTATGTCTTTGTATTATTGTAATAAAGGAGAAATGAGGGTGTAAGTATTAATCCTTAAAGTTTTAGGGGGTCTTCTAAGCGTTTAATTATACCATGTTTTAACGTTATAATGAAAAATATGGGTTCATTCATGGGGATGTCATTTATGAGTTAAGATATTTTTTCATAAACTAATGCTGTTTAAATCTTGGTATTTATATAATAAAGGAGAAATAAGGGTGAAAGTATTAATACCAAAAGATTTAGGGAGTTTTCTAAATGATTTACTATACTGATTTTTTAACGATAAACAGAAAGTTATGGGTTGTCTCAGGTGGGTGTAATTTCTTAATTAAAGAATTTTTCCTTAAAATATTGTTGATTATTTCTTTGTATTAATGTATTTAAGGAGAAATACGGGTGTAAGTTATAATCCCAAAAGTTTTAGGGGTCCACTAAGCGTTTAACTATATCCATTATTGAATGTTAAAATGAAGAATATGGGTTCCTTTCTGGGGATGTAATTTCTTAATAAAAAGATTTTTCATTTAACTGATGCTGTTTATTTCTTTGTATTCATGTTACTAAGGATATATAAGGGAGTAAGTATTAATACCAAAAGATTTAGGGAGTTTACTAACTGATTTACTATACTGATTTTTTAACGATAAACAGAAAATTATGAGTTTTCTCAGGGGGTGTAATTTCTCAATAAAAGGATTTTTCCTGAAACTAATGCTGATTTTTTCTTTGTATTAATGTATTACAAGAGAAATAGGGGTGTTGTTATTAATCCCAAAAGTTTTACGGGGCTTTCAGAGCATTTAACTAAATCCCCTTTTCAGTACTATCAGTACTTTGATTTGTAAAACTCTCACACACTTTTCTGTATATTCGTCCGTCATTAAATGAAGTTTACAACATTACTCTGAATAGTATATTTCATCGATAACATTTAAAAGAAACTATTATAACAGTTTAAGGTGTGTAACTACATTTAGTTTAAACGCTTGACACCCAACATGTATTGTACACAATGTACTTGTAACTTTCGTCAATTATATCTTGTAAATAAACAACTACGGTATCAACAGTTGACAAAACAATAAAATACAGTATAAAGAACAATTATTTACACTTATTCCATGCAAACTTACCTTGCATTACTCTGATTTAATCCAAAAACACAAGTATAATCCATGTCACCTTGAAATAATGTTGTCACAAAAGTTTTTTTTCAATACCGAGCCCGATCGAAATCTCGAACCCGATTATTTCCGGTATATGTTTTGGGCCTTTTTCTCTTTTGTAATTGGTGTAGAATAACACTGTAATAGAATAAGAAATATTTGATTTATTTCCAGTAACTATTGTTGCCATAATCACAAGAATGTATGGTCCCTACAAAAAAAGTGTTACTTGTAACTTAATGCAATATTTTGGTCCTCTAACCCCAGAGATTTATTTAAAGGAAATTCATGAAATACTGCATCAAATGGAGTAAGTATTAATATTTCTACCATATTTTATCCTAATAAACATTAATACAAAGGATTTAGCAGCATCAGTTCAAAGGAAAAGCCCTGCATTATGAATTTATACCCCCCTAAGAAAACCCAAAAATTTAATTTTGACGTTAAATATAATGAATACTAAATCCCTCCTGACCCCCACTAAATCTTTTAGAATTAAAATTTCTGCCCTATTTTATCCTAGTACACATTTAAACAAAAGATTTAACACCATTAGTATAAAGAAAAACCCCTGTATTATGAATTTTTACCCCCCAGAGAATGCCCAAAAATTTCCATTGAACATTAAATATTTGGTATACTAAGTCCCTCCTGACCCCCACTAAACCTTTAAGTATTGAAATTTCTACCCTATTTTATCCTAATACACATCAAAACAAAGGATAAAATACCATTAGTATAAAGAAATACCCCTGTATTATAAATTTATAACCCTGTGAGAATACCCAAAAATTTCCATTTGACGTTAAATATAATGAATACTAAATTCCTCCTGACCCCCACTGAACCTTTTAGTATTAAAATGTCTGCCCTATTTTATCCTAGTACACATTACAACAAAAGATTTAACACCATTAGTATAAAGAAATACCCCTGTTTTATGAATTTATACTCCCCAGAGAATGCCCAAAAATTTCCATTGAACATTAAATATTTGGTATACTAAATTCCTCCTCACCCCCACTGAACCTTTAAGTATTAATATTTCTACCCTATTTTAGTCTAATACACAGCAAAACAAAGGATAAAATAGCATTAGCTTAAAGAAATACCTCTGTATTATGAATTTATACCCCCCAGAAAATGCCCAAAAATTCCATTTTAACGTTAAATATAATGAATACTAAATCCCTCCTGACCCCCACTAAATCTTTTAGTATTAAAATGTCTGCCTTATTTTATCCTAGTACACATTAAAACAAAAGATTTAACACCATTAGTTTAAAGAAATACCTCTGTATTATGAATTTATACCCCCCAGAGAATGCCCAAATATTTCCATTGAACGTTAAATATTTGGTATACTAAATCCCTCCTGACCCCCACTAAACCATTAAGTATTAATATTTCTACCCTATTTTATCCTAATACACATCAAAACAAAGGTTAAAGTACCATTAGCTTAAAGAAATATCCCTGTATTATGAATTAATAGCCCCCTGAGTATACCCAAAAATTCCATTTTGACGTTAAATATAATGAATACTAAATTCCTCCTGATCCCCACTTAATCTTTTAGTATTAAAATTTCTGCTCTATTTTATCCTAATACACATCAAAACAAAGGATAAAGTACCATTAGCTTAAAGAAATAACCCTGTATTATGAATTTATAGCCCCCTGAGTATACCCAAAAATTCCATTTTGACGTTAAATATAATGAATACTAAATTCCTCCTGACCCCCACTAAATCTTTTAGTATTAAAATTTCTGCCCTATTTTATCCTAGTACACATTAAAACAAGAGATTTAACACCATTAGTATAAAGAAATACCCCTGTATTATGAATTTTTACCCCCCAGAGAATGCCCAAAAATTTCCATTGAACGTTAAATATTTGGTATACTAAATTCCTCCTGACCACCACTGAACCTTTAAGTATTAATATTTCTACCCTATTTTAGTCTAATACACATCAAAACAAAGGATAAAATACCATTAGCTTAAAGAAATATCCCTGTATTATGAATTTATACCCCTGTGAGAATACCCAAAAATTTCCATTTGACGTTAAATATAATGAATACTAAATCCCCCCTGACCACCACTAAACCTATAAGTATTAATATTTCTACCCTATTTTATCATAATACACATTAAAACAAAGGATTTAGCAGCATTAGTTCAAAGAAAAAGCCCTGCATTATGAATTTTTACCACCCTTAGAATACCCAAAAATTTAATTTTGACATTAAATATAATGAATACTAAATCCCTCCTGACCCCCACTAAATCTTTTAGAATTAAAATTTCTGCCCTATTTTATCCTAGTACACATCAAAACAAAAGATTTAACACCATTAGTATAAAGAAAAACCCCTGTATTATGAATTTTTACCCCCCAGAGAATGCCCAAAAATTTCCATTGAACGTTAAATATTTGGTATACTAAGTCCCTCCTGACCCCCACTAAACCTTTAAGTATTGAAATTTCTACCCTATTTTATCCTAATACACATCAAAACAAAGGATAAAATACCATTAGTATAAAGAAATACCCCTGTATTATGAATTTATACCCCTGTGAGAATACCCAAAAATTTCCATTTGACGTTAAATATAATGAATACTAAATTCCTCCTGACCCCCACTGAACCTTTTAGTATTAAAATGTCTGCCCTATATTATCCTAGTACACATTAAAACAAAAGATTTAACACCATTAGTATAAAGAAATACCCCTGTTTTATGAATTTATACCCCCCAGAGAATGCCCAAAAATTTCCATTGAACGTTAAATATTTGGTATACTAAATCCCTCCTGACCCGCATTAAACCATTAAGTATTAATATTTCTACCCTATTTTAGTCTAATACACAGCAAAACAAAGGATAAAATACCACTAGCTTAAAGAAATACCCCTGTATTATGAATTTATACCCCCCAGAAAATGCCCAAAAATTCCATTTTGACGTTAAATATAATGAATACTAAATCCCTCCTGACCCCCACTAAATCTTTTAGTATTAAAATTTCTGCCCTATTTTATCCTAGTACACATTAAAACAAAAGATTTAACACCATTAGTTTAAAGAAATACCTCTGTATTATGAATTTATACCCCCCAGAGAATGCCCAAATATTTCCATTGAACGTTAAATATTTGGTATACTAAATCCCTCCTGACCCCCAGTAAACCATTAAGTATTAATATTTCTACCCTATTTTATCCTAATACACATCAAAACAAAGGTTAAAGTACCATTAGCTTAAAGAAATACCCCTGTATTATGAATTTATAGCCCCCTGAGTATACCCAAAAATTCCATTTTGATGTTAAATATAATGAATACTAAATTCCTCCTGATCCCCACTTAATCTTTTAGTATTAAAATTTCTGCCCTATTTTATCCTAATACACATCAAAACAAAGGATAAAGTACCATTAGCTTAAAGAAATAACCCTGTATTATGAATTTATAGCCCCCTGAGTATACCCAAAAATTCCATTTTGACGTTAAATATAATGAATACTAAATTCCTCCTGACCCCCACTAAATCTTTTAGTATTAAAATTTCTGCCCTATTTTATCCTAGTACACATTAAAACAAGAGATTTAACACCATTAGTATAAAGAAATACCCCTGTATTATGAATTTTTACCCCCCAGAGAATGCCCAAAAATTTCCATTGAACGTTAAATATTTGGTATACTAAATTCCTCCTGACCCCCACTGAACCTTTAAGTATTAATATTTCTACCCTATTTTAGTCTAATACACATCAAAACAAAGGATAAAATACCATTAGCTTAAAGAAATACCCCTGTATTATGAATTTATACCCCTGTGAGAATACCCAAAAATTTCCATTTGACGTTAAATATAATGAATACTAAATCCCTCCTGACCACCACTAAACCTATAAGTATTAATATTTCTACCCTATTTTATCATAATACACATTAAAACAAAGGATTTAGCAGCATTAGTTCAAAGAAAAAGCCCTGCATTATGAATTTATACCACCCTTAGAATACCCAAAAATTTAATTTTGACGTTAAATATAATGAATACTAAATTCCTCCTGACCCCCACTAAATCTTTTAGTATTAAAATTTCTGCCCTATTTTATCCTAGTACACATTAAAACAAGAGATTTAACACCATTAGTATAAAGAAATACCCCTGTATTATGAATTTTTACCCCCCAGAGAATGCCCAAAAATTTCCATTGAACGTTAAATATTTGGTATACTATGTCCCTCCTGACCCCCACTAAACCTTTAAGTATTGAAATTTCTACCCTATTTTATCCTAATACACACCAAAACAAAGGATAAAATACCATTAGTATAAAGAAATACCCCTGTATTATGAATTTATAACCCTGTGAGAATACCCAAAAATTTCCATTTGACGTTAAATATAATGAATACTAAATTCCTCCTGACCCCCACTGAACCTTTTAGTATTAAAATGTCTGCCCTATTTTATCCTAGCACACATTAAAACAAAAGATTTAACACCATTAGTATAAAGAAATACCCCTGTTCTATGAATTTATACCCCCCAGAGAATGCCCAAAAATTTCCATTGAACGTTAAATATTTGGTATACTAAATTCCTCCTGACCCCCACTGAACCTTTAAGTATTAATATTTCTACCCTATTTTAGTCTAATACACAGCAAAACAAAGGATAAAATACCATTAGCTTAAAGAAATATCCCTGTATTATGAATTTATACCCCCCAGAAAATGCCCAAAAATTCCATTTTAACGTTAAATATAATGAATACTAAATCCCTCCTGACCCCCACTAAATCTTTTAGTATTAAAATTTCTGCCCTATTTTATCCTAGTACACATTAAAACAAAAGATTTAACACCATTAGTTTAAAGAAATACTTCTGTATTATGAATTTATACCCCCCAGAGAATGCCCAAATATTTCCATTGAACGTTAAATATTTGGTATACTAAATCCCTCCTGACCCCCACTAAACCATTAAGTATTAATATTTCTACCCTATTTTATCCTAATACACAGCAAAACAAAGGATAAAGTACCATTAGCTTAAACAAATATCCCTGTATTATGAATTTATAGCCCCCTGAGTGTACCCAAAAATTCCATTTTGACGTTAAATATAATGAATACTAAATTCCTCCTGATCCCCACTTAATCTTTTAGTATTAAAATTTCTGCTTTATTTTATCCTAATACACATCAAAACAAAGGATAAAGTACCATTAGCTTAAAGAAATAACCCTGTATTATGAATTTATAGCCCCCTGAGTATACCCAAAAATTCCATTTTGACGTTAAATATAATGAATACTAAATTCCTCCTGACCCCCACTAAATCTTTTAGTATTAAAATTTCTGCCCTATTTTATCCTAGTACACATTAAAACAAGAGATTTAACACCATTAGTATAAAGAAATACCCCTGTATTATGAATTTTTACCCCCCAGAGAATGCCCAAAAATTTCCATTGAACGTTAAATATTTGGAATACTAAATCCCTCCTGACCCCCACTGAACCTTTAAGTATTAATATTTCTACCCTATTTTAGTCTAATACACATCAAAACAAAGGATAAAATACCATTAGCTTAAAGAAATACCCCTGTATTATGAATTTATACCCCTGTGAGAATACCCAAAAATTTCATTTTGACGTTAAATATAATGAATACTAAATCCCTCCTGACCACCACTAAACCTATAAGTATTAATATTTCTACCCTATTTTATCATAATACACATTAAAACAAAGGATTTAGCAGCATTAGTTCAAAGAAAAAGCCCTGCATTATGAATTTATACCACCCTTAGAATACCCAAAAATTTCAATTTGACGTTAAATATATGACATACTAAATCCCTTTGGAAACCCTCTATATCTGTAAGTGTCAATATTTCTACCCTTAATTATCTTTATACATACTGAAAACAAGGAGATATCACCACTAGTTAAAAGGAATACCCCTGTATTTTGAATTTATACTTGCCAAAGTAAACCCATAATTTTGAATTTCCCGCTATTTATATGGTATACTAAATCCCTTTGGACAACCTCTTAATCTATATGCATCAATATTTCCACCCTCATTTATCCTTATATACATTAAAACAAAGATGTAAGGACCCACAGATAACAGGAGAATCATTGTATTATCAATTTATACCCCCCTGAGTATACCAAGAAATTCCAATTTGACATTAAATATAAGGCATACTAAATCCCTTCAGAAACCCTCTAATCTCTGAATATCAATATTTCAGCCCTTATTCACCATAATACACATGAAAACAAAGGAATTAAGACCCTTAGTTAATAGAATTACCCCTTTGCTTTGAATTTATACCCACCTAAGTGAACCTATAAATTTCAATTTACTGGAAATAATATAGTATACTGAATCCATTCTCACCCCCACTAAATCTCTAAGTATGAACAATTCAACCTTAATATATCCTAATACACATTAAAATGAAGGAATAAGGACCACTAGATCAAAGTATTTCCTCTTAATTATGAATTTATACTCCCCTCATTATACCAATAAATTTCAATTTGACGTTAAATATTGGGCATATTAAGACCCTTTGGAAACCCTCTAAATCTCAAAGTATCAATAGTTCAACCCTTTTTTATCCTAACAAACATCAAAACAAAGTAATTAGAACACTTATTTAAAGGAATTACCCCTCTGTTTTTAATTTATACCAATCTGAGTATTCCCATAAATTTCAATTTGAAGTTAAATATTTGGCATACTAAATCCCTTCAGAAACCCTCTAATCTCTGAATATCAATATTTCAGCCCTTATTTACCCTAATACACATGAAAACAAAGGAATTAGGACCCTTAGTTGAAGGAATTACCCCTCTGCTATGAATTTATACCCACCTAAGAGAACCTATAATTTTCAATTTACCGAAAATAATATGGTATACTAAATCCATTATGACCCCCACTTAATCTATAAGTATGAACAATTCAACCCTAATTTATCCTAATACACATTATAACAAAGGAATAAGAACCACTAGATCAAAGGATTACCTCTTAATTATGAATTTATACCCCCCTAAGTGAACCCATTAATTTCAATTTGACATTAAATATAGTGCAAACTAAATCCCCTCTGACACCCTCTAAATCGTTAAGTATGAATATTTTAACACTAATTTATCCTTATATACATAAAAGCCAAGAAATAACCACATAAGTTTAAAGTATCACCCCTTTTTTGAGAATTCGGAGCCCCTTAAGTGTTACCATAATGTTAAATTATTCGTTAAAGATATGGTAGCGACATCTTTGAAGTTGTCGATCATGATCATTATCCTTAAGTTAATTCAAGTATTTCGACATCCTGTCAATGCGATAACCCTTAAAAGTTAACGGTATTGACTTTATTTTAACGATTTTGATCCGCTCAAAAAATTTACCCTATCAGTGATGATGAGGAAAAAAGTGACAAAAACAGGGTCACGGTACTCCGAAGTTATCTATTATTTTGAAAATCTTTACGTTATTTCAAGTTTTTCGACATCAGATCAATGCGATAATCCTAAATAGTTAACGATATAATCTTCATTTGAATGATTTATATCCGCTCAACAATTTTCACTTTCCCCCACTTTTCAAGAGATTAAGTTACGAGGCACAGGACCAAGCCCGTGGTTAGACATGTCGTCGAGATCTGGGCCGCTATGGGAAATCTTGGATATTTTGATGCAGAATATGGTCTCGCGACATGAAATAAAGTGGATTACATAAAAAAGTAACCGATACAATCCTATTTTAGATCTATTTTGACGCTTTTTGGATTTCCATTTGGACTTAGAAATTTTGACCGAAAATGCAAATTACAAGAGAGCACAGGGTAAACCGTACAAAATAGGATCCTTCTTTGCATATATCTGAGATATATCCACCGAAACATGATAATTTCTCCCCATGAGTTCAGAATATAGGAATAAATAAAAAAATAAGAGCCGAAAAGGGATGTTTTTAGTGGAAAAATAGAGATTTTAGGGGGTCTCAAGGTCATTAACATAAGATAGGTTAAATGTTTGCATATATTTAAGATACATGTGATAAAACATAATGATTAATGCAAAAAAGTCTGCTAAACCTGCATAAATAAAAGAATTAGAGCCAAAAAAGGACAAATTGACCATTGAGTTACCAAAAATGTGCCAGATTGTAAGTCCCAAAAGTCATTAATTAGAGGTCCCAGGTGAGTTAAAAGTGACTAAGGTCAATGAGTATTGTCCAAAGTATCATTAGTAACCAATTGCTTTCCAATTACAGCATTAGAAATGCTAACCCCAGCATTGGACCATTTACTATATAACATGATACAAAAAATTAAGTTACAAAGCACACTTTTTAGGAGTGGTCCTGTGACGTTATTTCCGGTGATATCTGTACCAAGTCTAGCTAAAGTATGCAATTCATTAAAATCTTGCTAATTATACCTTAGAATAATTTTTAGAAGCAAAAAATGAGCTAACCACAGGTGTTTGAAAAGTGTGCTTTTGTAACTTAATCCCAAAAATCGAAAATTTTGAAAAATGCGATATTTTCCCAAAAAAAACGATTTTTGAGCAGGAATAAAAGCATAACAGTGTTCCTTATCTAAATTCCAATGTTTCCACCAAGTTTGAATGCTCTACGACGATAAATAAGAAAAGTGTTGAGGAAGACTGAATTTTTTGCACCATAGTGAAGATGATCTGGAGATTTGTATACCCCACCAGACCTAAATTTTTTCCTGAATTTTGACAGCTTTTTTACTTTTAGGGGGTTAGATGGGGGTTAGAATCCATCTGAAAAAACAGAGAGCTAACCCCAATTGGCCACCCAGAACGTTTCTAACCCCCTGTAAATAAAGGACCAAAATGCAAAGTGTGCTTTGTAACTAAAAAAATTTTCGAGTTCCAATTTTTTTGACTTCCAATAGGGGGTTAGAGGACATTTTGGTTTTAGATTGTAGTTTTGACCTAAAATAACAATCTAAAACAAACAGGTCCTCTAACCCCGGGGTTTTAAGCACTAACCCTAGCCTTTGAAAGTTTAAGTTACAAAAAGTGTACCGGCGACGCTAATTAGGGTTAGGGTTAGGGTTAGGGTTAGGGTTAGGGTTAGGGTTAGGGTTGGGGTTAGGGTTAGGGTTAGGGTTAGGGTTAGGGGCGTGGGTCAAAAATCACACTTTTTGTAACTTAAAAGCACACTTTTTGTAACTTAAGCCAAAAAAGTGTGCTTTGTAACTTATGAATGTGTGCTTTTGTAACTTAAGAGTGTGCTTTGTAACTTCAGATATGTGCTTTGTAACTTGGAGTTTCGGGGTTTGCCGATTTTGGCATTTTTCATTTTGGGACGTTAGCGAATCTATAAATATCATCAAAAATGGTTTCTAACCCTCTGGGTCCCGTCGCAATATCTTCGATAGTCTCTGATATAGCTAACCCCGGTAGCGACACTTTTGTAACTTAAGGACCATCATTGATCAGATATCCAGAGTCGGGGGGTGAAATTGTTGAACGCTTATAAATCGTTAAAATAAACATTATATTGTTAACTAATGAGGTTTATCGCATTGTCTGGACATCGAAATACTTCAATTTACATAAACGTATTCATGTTGCAGTCTATTTTTGGAGATTTTCTGACCCGAACTAGTCACTTGATGTATTTTATTATTTGATAGGGTGAATTTTTTGAACGAGTCGAAATCGACAAAAACTCGATTAAATTGTTACTCGATTAGTATTGTCGCATTGCCCTGTCATGGAAATACTTGAATTAATGTCAAGATAGTCGTTTTTCTCTATTTTTTTGGAGATGTTTGAACCTGATTGTTATGTATTATCTATGCAGCTCTGACTATGCGGGGCCTCTAGGCTATCTGCCCACTTTGCACCAGCTTTCTCTTCCATTATGCCTAGGGAGGGAATTGAACCCTCGTACATAGTCATAGAACTGCATACTACCTACAAACAAACAAGATTTATCTCTGTCTCTCTCTTTCTCTCTCTGAATTAGATTACATAATCACCAATACAGCTGATATGGTGTATTCGAGCACATTTCCTGTTATCAACCAGGAAAAGGAGTGGGTTCAATTCCCACTGTCAACAAAAAATGGTGATACATGCACAATCTTATAAGTATCTTTTGTCAAGCACAACACTTCTTCTTATAGCTATTTGTGACATTTTCTCTAAGAAACACTTTGAATGTTTTAGAAGCAATTTGTCCTATCATTATGGATACAGTTCTGACTATGTGGGGCCACTAGGCTATCTGCCCGCTTTGCACCAGCTTGTTCCATATGCCTAGGGAGGGAATCGAACCCTCGTACATAGTCATTGAACTGTACCATTTACAAACAAAGATCTCTCTCTCTCTTTCTCTCTCTCTGAATTAGATTTTGTAATCATCAATAAAGCTGATATGGTGTATTCGAGCACATTTCCTGTTATCAACCAGGAAAAGGAGTGGGTTCAATTCCCACTGTCAACAAAAAATGGTGATACATGCACAATCTTATAAGTATCTTTTGTCAAGCACAACACTTCTTCTTATAGCTATTTGTGACATTTTCTCTAAGAAACACTTTGAATGTTTTAGAAGCAATTTGTCCTATCATTATGGATACAGTTCTGACTATGTGGGGCCACTAGGCTATCTGCCCGCTTTGCACCAGCTTGTTCCATATGCCTAGGGAGGGAATCGAACCCTCGTACATAGTCATTGAACTGTACCATTTACAAACAAAGATCTCTCTCTCTCTTTCTCTCTCTCTGAATTAGATTTTGTAATCATCAATAAAGCTGATATGATGTATTTGAGCACATTTTATGTTATCAACCAGGAAAAGGAGTGGGTTTAATTCCTACTATCAACAGAAAAAAAGAATACATGTACAATCTAAACTTTTATCAAGCACAACACTTCTTATATTTGTGACATTTTCTCTAAGAAGCACTTTAAATGTTTTTGAATCAATTTATTCTATCATGATTATAATTACAGCTCTGACTATGCGGGGCCACTAGGCTATCTGCCCGCTTTGCACCAGCTTTCTGTTCCATAATGCCTAGGGAGGGAATCGAACCCTCGTGCATAGTCATGGAACTGTATTACTTAAAAACAAAAAATAAACGGTTTAAAGGTTATTTAGCTGATAATCCTTCAGCATATGGAGAAGACCATCTCAGTAGTGTACATGAAGGGGTGGATACTGAACTTATAACTAAATGCATTAAATTTCATCCTGTTTCTACTTTCAGGTAACTGTACTCAAGATATAAATCAAGATAAAAGTGAGGATTAAAAGATAAAAATACCAAAGCAAAGTGATTAAGAATATAGATTTTTAAATGATAAATTCATAACAATGGCTTTCCTACAGGGGGTGTAAGTTCAAAATAATACGATCATCCTCTAAACTAATGGTCATTACTTCTTTGTATCAATGTAACTTAGGATAAATTAGGATATAAATACTGATTTATTAAGATTAAGGGGGTTTACTTAGTGGTTAACGATACTGATTTTTCAATGATAAAATGAAAATTATGGGTTTTCTGATGGGGGTTTGATTTCGAAATAAAGGGATTTTTCCTAAAGGTAAAGGTGTTTATTTCTTTGATGTGATATAGGATAAATTAGGGAACAAATATTGATCCCAAAAGATTTAGGGAGTTTCTTAAGTGATTAACTATACCGATTTTCAACAATAAATTGAAAATTATGGATTGTCTCGGGGGTATAATTTCTTAATGAAAGAATTTTTCCAGAAACTAATGCTGATTATTTCTTTGTATTTATGTAGTCAAGGAGAAATAAGGGTGGAAGTCTTAATCCCAAAAGTTTTTGGGGGTCTACTAAGCGTTTAACTATATTCATTTCTTAATGTTAAAATGAAGAATATGGGTTCCTTCATGGGGATGTAATTTCTTAATTAAATGATTTTTCATTTAACTAATGCTGTTTAAATCTTGGTACTATAGTAATAAAGGATAAATGATGGTTTAGGTAACAATTCTGAAACATTATGGGGTCTCTTAAGCGTTTAAGTATACCCATTTGTTAATGCCTAAAAAAAGAAAAATTGGTTCTTTCTTGGAGTTGTTATTTCATAATAAAATGATTTTGCCTTCAACTATTGCTGTTTATTTCTTTGTATTCATGTAATGAAGAATAAATAAGGGTGTAAGTATTCATACCAAAAGATTTAGGGAGTTTCCTAAATGATTTACTACACTAATTTTTTAATGATAAAATGAAAATTATGGGTTTTCTCTGAAGGTGTTATTTCTCAATAAAAGGATTTTTACTGAAACTAAAGCTGATTATTTCTTTGTATTAATGCACTAAAGGGGAATTGAGGGTGAAAGTCATAATCTCAAAAGTTTTAAGAGGTCTACTAAGCGTGTAACTATATCCATTTTTTAACTTTAAAATGAAGAATATGGGTTCCTTCATGGGGATGTAATTTCTTTATAAAAAGATTTTCCACTTGACTAATGCTGTTTATTTCTTTGTATTCATGTAATTAAGGTTATATAAGGGCGTAAGTATTCATACCAAAAGATTTAGGGAGTCTCTTAAGCGTTTAATTATATCAGTTTGTTAACGTTAAAACGAAGAATATCGGCTCCTTCATGGGAGTGTAATTTCTAAATAAAAAGATTTTGCCTTAAATTAATGCAGTTTATTTCTTTGTATTCATGTAATTAAGGATATATAAGGGTGTTAGCATTCATACCAAAAGATTCAGGGAGTTTCCTTAATGATTTAATATACTGAATTTTAAACGATAAACAGAAAATTATGAGTTTTCTCAGGGGGTGTAATTTTTTTTATAAAACTTAAAGGATTTTGCCTAAAGCTAATGCTGATTATTTCTTTGTATTAATGCATTCAAGGATAAATTAGGGTGTAAGTATTCATTTTTAAACATTTATGGAGTCTATTAAGCATTTAAGTATATCCATTTGTTAACGTTAAAATGAATAATATGGGTTCCTTCATGGGGGTATTATTTCTTAATAAAATTATTTTGCCTAAAACTATTGCTATGACGTCATTTCTCTGTATTCATGTAATTAAGGATATAAAAGGGTGTTAGTATTCATACCAAAAGATTTAGGGAGTCTCTTAAGCGTTTAATTATATCAATTTGGTAACATTAAAATGAAGAATATGGGCTCCTTCATGGGAGTGTAATTTCTAAACAAAAACATTTTGCCTTAAATTAATGCTGTTTTTATTCTTTGTATTCATGTAATTAAGGATATATAAGGGCATAAGTATTCATACCAAATGATTTAGGGAGTTTCCTAACTAATTAACTGTACTGATTTTTTAACGATAAACAGAAAATTATGAGTTTTCTCAGGGGGTGTAATTTCTTTATAAAAGGATTTTTCCTGAAACTAATGCTGATTATTTCTTTGTATTAATGTATTAAAGGAGAAAAAGGGGTGTTATTATTGATCCCAAAAGTTTTAGGGGGCTTCCGGAGAATTTAACTATATCCCTATTTTAACATTAAAATGAAGAATATTGGCTTCTTCCTAGGGATGTAATTTCTTAATAGAAATATTTGTCCTTAAATTAACACCGATTATTTCTTTGTAGGAATGTATTAACAGATAAAAAAGGGTGCAAATATTGATCCGAAAAGATTTTGAGGATTTCCTAAGTGTTTTACTTTACTGATTTGTTCACGTTAAACCAAAAACATTCAGCTCCTTGATGGGGGTATAATTTCATAATAAAAGGAGTTTACTTGCACTTATGGAGATTATTTCTGTGTATTAATATCATTAAAGATAAATAAGGGTATAATCATTGATTACAAAAGACTTAACAACATTTTTTGTAAAACTCTCACATACACACTTTTCTGTATATTCTTTGTCATTGTATGAAGTTTACAACATTATTCTGAATAGTATATTTCATCGATAACACTTAAAAGAAACTATAATAACAGTTTAAGATGTGTAACTACATTTAGTTTAAACACTTGACACCCAACATGTATTGTAGACAATGTACTTATAACATTCGTCAATTATATGTTGTAAATAAAACAACTACGGGATCAACAGTTGACAAAACAATCAAGTACAGTATAAAGAACAATTATTTACACTTATTTTATGCAAACCTACCTTGCATTAGTCTGATTTAATCCAAAAACACAAGTATAATCCATGTCACCTTGAAATCATTTTGTCACAAATGTTTTTTTTCAACACCGAGCCCGATCGAATCTCGAACCCGATAATTTCCGGCTAGTGTTTTGGGCCTTTTTCTCTGTTGTAATTGGTGTAAGATAACACTGTAATAGAATAAGAATATTTGATTTATTTCCAGTAACTCTTGTTGCCATAATCACAAGAATTTATGGTCCCTACAAAAAAAGTGTTACTTGTAACTTAATCCAATATTTTGGTCCTCTAAACCCTAGAGATTTATTTTAAGGAAATTCATGAAATATTGCAGCAAATGAACATTTTTTTCATGATTTATTGTTTATTGTAAAGTCCTTAAGAGATTATAACTGAAAAACTCCACAGTTAAACCCTCTGAAAAAAATTTGACCCACTTGAAGAAGCCATTAAATTTCAATTTGACGTTAAATATTGGGCATAGTAAGTCCCTTCGGAAACCCTCTAAATCTTAGGTATCAATATTTCAAGCCTTACTTATCCTAATACACATGAATACAAAGGATATAGGACCCTTAGTTAAAAGAATTACCCATCTGTTATGAATTTATATCCCTCGGAGTATTCCAATAAATTTCAATTTGACGTTAAATATAGGGCATACTAAATCCCTTCGGAAACTCTCTAATCTTTAAATACCAATATTTCAACCCTTATTTACCTTAATACACATCAATACAAAAGAATTAGAACCCTTTGTTAGAAGAATTACCCCTCTGTTATGAATTTATACCCACTTAAGAGAACCTATAATTTTTAATTTACCAGAAATAATATGGTATACTAAATCCTATCTGATCCCCAATAAATCTCTAAGTATGAACATTTCAACCCTAATTTATCCTAATACACATTATAACAAAGGAATAAGGACAATTAGAGCAAAGGATTACCTCTTAATATTGAATTTATACCCCCTCATTATACCAATAAATTTCCATTTGACATTAAATATTGGGCATAGAAAGTCCCTTCAGAAACCCTCTAAATCTCTAAGTATCAATATTTCAAGCCTTATTTATCCTAATACACATGAATACAAAGGATATAGGACCCTTAGTTAAAAGAATTACCCCTTTGTTATGAATTTATACCCCTCGGGAATATTCCAATAAATTTCAATTTGACGTTAAATATTTGGTATACTAAATCCCTCCTGACCCACACTTTACCTCAAAGTATTGATATTTCTACCCTATTTTATCTTGATACACATTAAAACAAAGAATTTAGCAGCATTAGTTTAAAGAAATACCCTTGTATTATGAATTTATTCCCCCTGCAGAATACACAAAAATTTCAATTTGAAGCGAAATATATGGTATACTCAATCCCTTCTGACCCCCACTAAACCTCTAAGTATTTATATTTCTTTTTAACGATAAACAGAAAATTATGGGTTGTCTCAGGGGGGTGTAATTTCTCAATTAAAAGATTTTTCCTTAAAATAATGCTGATGATGTCTTTGTATTATTGTAATAAAGGAGAAATGAGGATGTAAATATTAATCCTAAAAGTTTAAGGGGGTCTACTAAGCGTTTAACTATACCCAATTTTTAACGTTAAAATGAAGAATATGGGTTCGTTCATGGGGGTGTCTTTTATGAATAAAAAGATTTTTCCTTAAACTAATGCTGTTCAATTCTTGGTATTTATATAATAAAGGATGAGTAAGGGTGTAAGTATTAATACCAAAAGATTTAGGGGGTTTTCTAAATGATTTACTATACTGATTTTTTAACGATAAACAGAAAATTATGGGTTGTTTCAGGGGGGTGTAATTTCTTAATTAAATGACTTTCCTTAAAATAATGCTGATTATGTCTTTGTATTATTGTAATAAAGGAAAAATGAGGGTGTAAGTATTAATCCTTAAAGTTTTAGGGGGTCTTCTAAGCGTTTAATTATACCATGTTTTAACGTTATAATGAAGAATATGGGTTCATTCATGGGGATGTCATTTATGAGTTAAGATATTTTTTCATAAACTAATGCTGTTTAAATCTTGGTATTTATATAATAAAGGAGAAATAAGGGTGTAAGTATTAATACCAAAAGATTTAGGGAGTTTTCTAAATGATTTACTATACTGATTTTTTAACGATAAACAGAAAGTTATGGGTTGTCTCAGGTGGGTGTAATTTCTTAATTAAAGAATTTTTCCTTAAAATAATGTTGATTATTTCTTTGTATTAATGTATTTAAGGAGAAATACAGGTGTAAGTTATAATCCCAAAAGTTTTAGGGGTCCACTAAGCGTTTAACTATATCCATTATTGAATGTTAAAATGAAGAATATGGGTTCCTTTCTGGGGATGTAATTTCTTAATAAAAAGATTTTTCATTTAACTGATGCTGTTTATTTCTTTGTATTCATGTTACTAAGGATATATAAGGGAGTAAGTATTAATACCAAAAGATTTAGGGAGTTTACTAACTGATTTACTATACTGATTTTTTAACAATAAACAGAAAATTATGAGTTTTCTCAGGGGGTGTAATTTCTCAATAAAAGGATTTTTCCTGAAACTAATGCTGATTTTTTCTTTGTATTAATGTATTACAGGAGAAATAGGGGTGTTGTTATTAATCCCAAAAGTTTTACGGGGCTTTCAGAGCATTTAACTAAATCCCCTTTTCAGTACTATCAGTACTTTGATTTGTAAAACTCTCACACACTTTTCTGTATATTCGTCCGTCATTAAATGAAGTTTACAACATTACTCTGAATAGTATATTTCATCGATAACATTTAAAAGAAACTATTATAACAGTTTAAGGTGTGTAACTACATTTAGTTTAAACGCTTGACACCCAACATGTATTGTACACAATGTACTTGTAACTTTCGTCAATTATATCTTGTAAATAAACAACTACGGTATCAACAGTTGACAAAACAATAAAATACAGTATAAAGAACAATTATTTACACTTATTCCATGCAAACTTACCTTGCATTACTCTGATTTAATCCAAAAACACAAGTATAATCCATGTCACCTTGAAATAATGTTGTCACAAAAGTTTTTTTTCAATACCGAGCCCGATCGAAATCTCGAACCCGATTATTTCCGGTATATGTTTTGGGCCTTTTTCTCTTTTGTAATTGGTGTAGAATAACACTGTAATAGAATAAGAAATATTTGATTTATTTCCAGTAACTATTGTTGCCATAATCACAAGAATGTATGGTTCCTACAAAAAAAGTGTTACTTGTAACTTAATGCAATATTTTGGTCCTCTAACCCCAGAGATTTATTTAAAGGAAATTCATGAAATACTGCATCAAATGGAGTAAGTATTAATATTTCTACCATATTTTATCCTAATAAACATTAATACAAAGGATTTAGCAGCATCAGTTCAAAGGAAAAGCCCTGCATTATGAATTTATACCCCCCTAAGAAAACCCAAAAATTTAATTTTGACGTTAAATATAATGAATACTAAATCCCTCCTGACCCCCACTAAATCTTTTAGAATTAAACTTTCTGCCCTATTTTATCCTAGTACACATTAAAACAAAAGATTTAACACCATTAGTATAAAGAAAAACCCCTTTATTATGAATTTTTACCCCCCAGAGAATGCCCAAAAATTTCCATTGAACGTTAAATATTTGGTATACTAAGTCCCTCCTGACCCCCACTAAACCTTTAAGTATTGAAATTTCTACCCTATTTTATCCTAATACACATCAAAACAAAGGATAAAATACCATTAGTATAAAGAAATACCCCTGTATTATAAATTTATAACCCTGTGAGAATACCCAAAAATTTCCATTTGACGTTAAATATAATGAATACTAAATTCCTCCTGACCCCCACTGAACCTTTTAGTATTAAAATGTCTGCCCTATTTTATCCTAGTACACATTAAAACAAAAGATTTAACACCATTAGTATAAAGAAATACCCCTGTTTTATGAATTTATACCCCCCAGAGAATGCCCAAAAATTTCCATTGAACGTTAAATATTTGGTATACTAAATTCCTCCTGACCCCCACTGAACCTTTAAGTATTAATATTTCTACCCTATTTTAGTCTAATACACAGCAAAACAAAGGATAAAATACCATTAGCTTAAAGAAATACCCCTGTATTATGAATTTATACCCCCCAGAAAATGCCCAAAAATTCCATTTTAACGTTAAATATAATGAATTCTAAATCCCTCCTGACTCCCACTAAATCTTTTAGTATTAAAATTTCTGCCCTATTTTATCCTAGTACACATTAAAACAAAAGATTTAACACCATTAGTTTAAAGAAATACCTCTGTATTATGAATTTATACCCCCCAGAGAATGCCCAAATATTTCCATTGAACGTTAAATATTTGGTATACTAAATCCCTCCTGACCCCCACTAAACCATTAAGTATTAATATTTCTACCCTATTTTATCCTAATACACATCAAAACAAAGGTTAAAGTACCATTAGCTTAAAGAAATACCCCTGTATTATGAATTAATAGCCCCCTGAGTATACCCAAAAATTCCATTTTGACGTTAAATATAATGAATACTAAATTCCTCCTGATCCCCACTTAATCTTTTAGTATTAAAATTTCTGCTCTATTTTATCCTAATACACATCAAAACAAAGGATAAAGTACCATTAGCTTAAAGAAATAACCCTGTATTATGAATTTATAGCCCCCTGAGTATACCCAAAAATTCCATTTTGACGTTAAATATAATGAATACTAAATTCCTCCTGACCCCCACTAAATCTTTTAGTATTAAAATTTCTGCCCTATTTTATCCTAGTACACATTAAAACAAGAGATTTAACACCATTAGTATAAAGAAATACCCCTGTATTATGAATTTTTACCCCCCAGAGAATGCCCAAAAATTTCCATTGAACGTTAAATATTTGGTATACTAAATTCCTCCTGACCCCCACTGAACCTTTAAGTATTAATATTTCTACCCTATTTTAGTCTAATACACATCAAAACAAAGGATAAAATACCATTAGCTTAAAGAAATACCCCTGTATTATGAATTTATACCCCTGTGAGAATACCCAAAAATTTCCATTTGACGTTAAATATAATGAATACTAAATCCCTCCTGACCACCACTAAACCTATAAGTATTAATATTTCTACCCTATTTTATCATAATACACATTAAAACAAAGGATTTAGCAGCATTAGTTCAAAGAAAAAGCCCTGCATTATGAATTTTTACCACCCTTAGAATACCCAAAAATTTCATTTTGACGTTAAATATAATGAATACTAAATCCCTCCTGACCCCCACTAAATCTTTTAGTATTAAAATTTCTGCCCTATTTTATCCTAGTACACATCAAAACAAAAGATTTAACACCATTAGTATAAAGAAAAACCCCTGTATTATGAATTTTTACCCCCCAGAGAATGCCCAAAAATTTCCATTGAACGTTAAATATTTGGTATACTAAGTCCCTCCTGACCCCCACTAAACCTTTAAGTATTGAAATTTCTACCCTATTTTATCCTAATACACATCAAAACAAAGGATAAAATACCATTAGTATAAAGAAATACCCCTGTATTATGAATTTATAACCCTGTGAGAATACCCAAAAATTTCCATTTGACGTTAAATATAATGAATACTAAATTCCTCCTGACCCCCACTGAACCTTTTAGTATTAAAATGTCTGCCCTATTTTATCCTAGTACACATTAAAACAAAAGATTTAACACCATTAGTATAAAGAAATACCCCTGTTTTATGAATTTATACCCCCCAGAGAATGCCCAAAAATTTCCATTGAACGTTAAATATTTGGTATACTAAATCCCTCCTGACCCGCACTAAACCATTAAGTATTAATATTTCTACCCTATTTTAGTCTAATACACAGCAAAACAAAGGATAAAATACCACTACCTTAAAGAAGTACCCCTGTATTATGAATTTATACCCCCCAGAAAATGCCCAAAAATTCCATTTTAACGTTAAATATAATGAATACTAAATCCCTCCTGACCCCCACTAAATCTTTTAGTATTAAAATTTCTGCCCTATTTTATCCTAGTACACATTCAAACAAGAGATTTAACACCATTAGTATAAAGAAATACCCCTGTATTATGAATTTTTACCCCCCAGAGAATGCCCAAAAATTTCCATTGAACGTTAAATATTTGGAATACTAAATCCCTCCTGACCCCCACTGAACCTTTAAGTATTAATATTTCTACCCTATTTTAGTCTAAAACACATCAAAACAAAGGATAAAATACCATTAGCTTAAAGAAATACCCCTGTATTATGAATTTATACCCCTGTGAGAATACCCAAAAATTTCCATTTGACGTTAAATATAATGAATACTAAATCCCTCCTGACCACCACTAAACCTATAAGTATTAATATTTCTACTCTATTTTATCATAATACACATTAAAACAAAGGATTTAGCAGCATTAGTTCAAAGAAAAAGCCCTGCATTATGAATTTTTACCACCCTTAGAATACCCAAAAATTTCATTTTGATGTTAAATATAATGAATACTAAATCCCTCCTGACCCCCACTAAATCTTTTAGAATTAAAATTTCTGCCCTATTTTATCCTAGTACACATCAAAACAAAAGATTTAACACCATTAGTATAAAGAAAAACCCCTGTATTATGAATTTTTACCCCCCAGAGAATGCCCAAAAATTTCCATTGAACGTTAAATATTTGGTATACTAAGTCCCTCCTGACCCCCACTAAACCTTTAAGTATTGAAATTTCTACCCTATTTTATCCTAATACACACCAAAACAAAGGATAAAATACCATTAGTATAAAGAAATACCCCTGTATTATGAATTTATAACCCTGTGAGAATACCCAAAAATTTCCATTGAACGTTAAATATTTGGTATACTAAATTCCTCCTGACCCCCACTGAACCTTTAAGTATTAATATTTCTACCCTATTTTAGTCTAATACACAGCAAAACAAAGGATAAAATACCATTAGCTTAAAGAAATACCCCTGTATTATAAATTTATACCCCCCAGAAAATGCCCAAAAATTCCATTTTAACGTTAAATATAATGAATACTAAATCCCTCCTGATCCCCACTTAATCTTTTAGTATTAAAATTTCTGCTTTATTTTATCCTAATACACATCAAAACAAAGGATAAAGTACCATTAGTTTAAAGAAATAACCCTGTATTATGAATTTATAGCCCCCTGAGTATACCCAAAAATTCCATTTTGACGTTAAATATAATGAATACTAAATTCCTCCTGACCCCCACTAAATCTTTTTGTATTAAAATTTCTGCCCTATTTTATCCTAGTACACATTAAAACAAGAGATTTAACACCATTAGTATAAAGAAATACCCATGTATTATGAATTTTTACCCCCCAGAGAATGCCCAAAAATTTCCATTGAACGTTAAATATTTGGAATACTAAATCCCTCCTGACCCCCACTGAACCTTTAAGTATTAATATTTCTACCCTATTTTAGTCTAATACACATCAAAACAAAGGATAAAATACCATTAGCTTAAAGAAATACCCCTGTATTATGAATTTATACCCCTGTGAGAATACCCAAAAATTTCCATTTGACGTTAAATATAATGAATACTAAATCCCTCCTGACCACCACTAAACCTATAAGTATTAATATTTCTACCCTATTTTATCATAATACACATTAAAACAAAGGATTTAGCAGCATTAGTTCAAAGAAAAAGCCCTGCATTATGAATTTATACCACCCTTAGAATACCCAAAAATTTCAATTTGACATTAAATATATGACATACTAAATCCCTTTGGAAACCCTCTATATCTGTAAGTGTCAATATTTCTACCCTTAATTATCTTTATACATACTAAAAACAAGAAGATATCACCACTAGTTAAAAGGAATACCCCTGTATTTTGAATTTATACTTGCCAAAGTAAACCCATAATTTTGAATTTCCCGCTATTTATATGGTATACTAAATCCCTTTGGACAACCTCTTAATCTATATGCATCAATATTTCCACCCTCATTTATCCTTATATACATTAAAACAAAGATGTAAGGACCCACAGATAACAGGAGAATCATTGTATTATCAATTTATACCCCCCTGAGTATACCAAGAAATTCCAATTTGACATTAAATATAAGGCATACTAAATCCCTTCAGAAACCCTCTAATCTCTGAATATCAATATTTCAGCCCTTATTCACCATAATACACATGAAAACAAAGGAATTAAGACCCTTAGTTAATAGAATTACCCCTTTGCTATGAATTTATACCCACCTAAGTGAACCTATAAATTTCAATTTACTGGAAATAATATAGTATACTGAATCCATTCTCACCCCCACTAAATCTCTAAGTATGAACAATTCAACCTTAATTTATCCTAATACACATTAAAATGAAGGAATAAGGACCACTAGATCAAAGTATTTCCTCTTAATTATGAATTTATACTCCCCTCATTATACCAATAAATTTCAATTTGACGTTAAATATTGGGCATATTAAGACCCTTTGGAAACCCTCTAAATCTCAAAGTATCAATAGTTCAACCCTTTTTTATCCTAACAAACATCAAAACAAAGTAATTAGAACACTTATTTAAAGGAATTACCCCTCTGTTTTTAATTTATACCAATCTGAGTATTCACATAAATTTCAATTTGAAGTTAAATATTTGGCATACTAAATCCCTTCAGAAACCCTCTAATCTCTGAATATCAATATTTCAGCCCTTATTTACCCTAATACACATGAAAACAAAGGAATTAGGACCCTTAGTTAAAGGAATTACCCCTCTGCTATGAATTTATACCCACCTAAGAGAACCTATAATTTTCAATTTACCGAAAAAAATATGGTATACTAAATCCATTATGACCCCCACTTAATCTATAAGTATGAACAATTCAACCCTAATTTATCCTAATACACATTATAACAAAGGAATAAGAACCACTAGATCAAAGGATTACCTCTTAATTATGAATTTATACCCCTGTAAGTGAACCCATTAATTTCAATTTGACGTTAAATATAGTGCAAACTAAATCCCCTCTGACACCCTCTAAATCGTTAAGTATGAATATTTTAACACTAATTTATCCTTATATACATAAAAGCAAAGAAATAACCACATAAGTTTAAAGTATCACCCCTTTTTTGAGAATTCAGAGCCCCTTAAGTGTTACCATAATGTTAAATTATTCGTTAAAGATATGGTAGCGACATCTTTGAAGTTGTCGATCATGATCATTATCCTTAAGTTAATTCAAGTATTTCGACATCCTGTCAATGCGATAACCCTTAAAAGTTAACGGTATTGACTTTATTTTAACGATTTTGATCCGCTCAAAAAATTTACCCTATCAGTGATGATGAGGAAAAAAGTGACAAAAACAGGGTCACGGTACTTCGAAGTTATCTATTATTTTGAAAATCTTTACGTTATTTCAAGTTTTTCGACATCAGATCAATGCGATAATCCTAAATAGTTAACGATATAATCTTCATTTGAATGATTTATATCCGCTCAACAATTTTCACTTTCCCCCACTTTTCAAGAGATTAAGTTACGAGGCACAGGACCAAGCCCGTGGTTAGACATGTCGTCGAGATCTGGGCCGCTATGGGGAATCTTGGATATTTTGATGCAGAATATGGTCTCGCGACATGAAATAAAGTGGATTACATAAAAAAGTAACCGATACAATCCTATTTTAGATCTATTTTGACGCTTTTTGGATTTCCATTTGGACTTAGAAATTTTGACCGAAAATGCAAATTACAAGAGAGCACAGGGTAAACCGTGCAAAATAGGATCCTTCTTTGCATATATCTGAGATATATCCACCGAAACATGATAATTTCTCCCCATGAGTTCAGAATATAGGAATAAATAAAAAAATAAGAGCCGAAAAGGGATGTTTTTAGTGGAAAAATAGAGATTTTAGGGGGTCTCAAGGTCATTAACATAAGATAGGTTAAATGTTTGCATATATTTAAGATACATGTGATAAAACATAATGATTAATGCAAAAAAGTGTGCTAAACCTGCATAAATAAAAGAATTAGAGCCAAAAAAGGACAAATTGACCATTGAGTTACCAAAAATGTGCCAGATTGTAAGTCCCAAAAGTCATTAATTAGAGGTCCCAGGTGAGTTAAAAGTGACTAAGGTCAATGAGTATTGTCCAAAGTATCATTAGTAACCAATTGCTTTCCAATTACAGCATTAGAAATGCTAACCCCAGCATTGGACCATTTACTATATAACATGATACAAAAAATTAAGTTACAAAGCACACTTTTTAGGAGTGGTCCTGTGACGTTATTTCCGGTGATATCTGTACCAAGTCTAGCTAAAGTATGCAATTCATTAAAATCTTGCTAATTATACCTTAGAATAATTTTTAGAAGCAAAAAATGAGCTAACCACAGGTGTTTGAAAAGTGTGCTTTTGTAACTTAATCCCAAAAATCGAAAATTTTGAAAAATGCGATATTTTCCCAAAAAAAACGATTTTTGAGCAGGAATAAAAGCATAACAGTGTTCCTTATCTAAATTCCAATCTTTCCACCAAGTTTGAATGCTCTACGACGATAAATAAGAAAAGTGTTGAGGAAGACTGAATTTTTTGCACCATAGTGAAGATGATCTGGAGATTTGTATACCCCACCAGACCTAAATTTTTTCCTGAATTTTGACAGCTTTTTTACTTTTAGGGGGTTAGGTGGGGGTTAGAATCCATCTGAAAAAACAGAGAGCTAACCCCAATTGGCCACCCAGAACGTTTCTAACCCCCTGTAAATAAAGGACCAAAATGCAAAGTGTGCTTTGTAACTAAAAAAATTTTCGAGTTCCAATTTTTTTGACTTCCAATAGGGGGTTAGAGGACATTTTCGTTTTAGATTGTAGTTTTGACCTAAAATAACAATCTAAAACAAACAGGTCCTCTAACCCCGGGGTTTTAAGCACTAACCCTAGCATTTGAAAGTTTAAGTTACAAAAAGTGTACCGGCGACGCTAATTAGGGTTAGGGTTAGGGTTAGGGTTAGGGTTAGGGTTAGGGTTAGGGTTAGGGGCGTGGGTCAAAAATCACACTTTTTGTAACTTAAAAGCACACTTTTTGTAACTTAAGCCAAAAAAGTGTGCTTTGTAACTTATGAATGTGTGCTTTTGTAACTTAAGAGTGTGCTTTGTAACTTCAGATATGTGCTTTGTAACTTGGAGTTTCGGGGTTTGCCGATTTTGGCATTTTTCATTTTGGGACGTTAGCGAATCTATAAATATCATCAAAAATGGTTTCTAACCCTCTGGGTCCCGTCGCAATATCTTCGATAGTCTCTGAGATAGCTAACCCCGGTAGCGACACTTTTGTAACTTAAGGACCATCATTGATCAGATATCCAGAGTCGGGGGGTGAAATTGTTGAACGCTTATAAATCGTTAAAATAAACATTATATTGTTAACTAATGAGGTTTATCGCATTGTCTGGACATCGAAATACTTCAATTTACATAAACGTATTCATGTTGCAGTCTATTTTTGGAGATTTTCTGACCCGAACTAGTCACTTGATGTATTTTATTATTTGATAGGGTGAATTTTTTGAACGAGTCGAAATCGACAAAAACTCGATTAAATTGTTACTCGATTAGTATTGTCGCATTGCCCTGTCATGGAAATACTTGAATTAATGTCAAGATAGTCGTTTTTCTCTATTTTTTTGGAGATGTTTGAACCTGATTGTTATGTATTATCTATGCAGCTCTGACTATGCGGGGCCTCTAGGCTATCTGCCCACTTTGCACCAGCTTTCTCTTCCATTATGCCTAGGGAGGGAATTGAACCCTCGTACATAGTCATAGAACTGCATACTACCTACAAACAAACAAGATTTATCTCTGTCTCTCTCTTTCTCTCTCTGAATTAGATTACATAATCACCAATACAGCTGATATGGTGTATTCGAGCACATTTCCTGTTATCAACCAGGAAAAGGAGTGGGTTCAATTCCCACTGTCAACAAAAAATGGTGATACATGCACAATCTTATAAGTATCTTTTGTCAAGCACAACACTTCTTCTTATAGCTATTTGTGACATTTTCTCTAAGAAACACTTTGAATGTTTTAGAAGCAATTTGTCCTATCATTATGGATACAGTTCTGACTATGTGGGGCCACTAGGCTATCTGCCCGCTTTGCACCAGCTTGTTCCATATGCCTAGGGAGGGAATCGAACCCTCGTACATAGTCATTGAACTGTACCATTTACAAACAAAGATCTCTCTCTCTCTTTCTCTCTCTCTGAATTAGATTTTGTAATCATCAATAAAGCTGATATGATGTATTTGAGCACATTTTATGTTATCAACCAGGAAAAGGAGTGGGTTTAATTCCTACTATCAACAGAAAAAAAGAATACATGTACAATCTAAACTTTTATCAAGCACAACACTTCTTATATTTGTGACATTTTCTCTAAGAAGCACTTTAAATGTTTTTGAATCAATTTATTCTATCATGATTATAATTACAGCTCTGACTATGCGGGGCCACTAGGCTATCTGCCCGCTTTGCACCAGCTTTCTGTTCCATAATGCCTAGGGAGGGAATCGAACCCTCGTGCATAGTCATGGAACTGTACTACTTAAAAACAAAAAATAAACGGTTTAAAGGTTATTTAGCTGATAATCCTTCAGCATATGGAGAAGACCATCTCAGTAGTGTACATGAAGGGGTGGATACTGAACTTATAACTAAATGCATTAAATTTCATCCTGTTTCTACTTTCAGGTAACTGTACTCAAGATATAAATCAAGATAAAAGTGAGGATTAAAAGATAGAAATACCAAAGCAAAGTGATTAAGAATATAGATTTTTAAATGATAAATTCATAACAATGGCTTTCCTACAGGGGGTGTAAGTTCAAAATAATACGATCATCCTCTAAACTAATGGTCATTACTTCTTTGTATCAATGTAACTTAGGATAAATTAGGATATAAATACTGATTTATTAAGATTAAGGGGGTTTACTTAGTGGTTAACGATACTGATTTTTCAATGATAAAATGAAAATTATGGGTTTTCTGATGGGGGTTTGATTTCGAAATAAAGGGATTTTTCCTAAAGGTAAAGGTGTTTATTTCTTTGATGTGATATAGGATAAATTAGGGAACAAATATTGATCCCAAAAGATTTAGGGAGTTTCTTAAGTGATTAACTATACCGATTTTCAACAATAAATTGAAAATTATGGATTGTCTCGGGGGTATAATTTCTTAATGAAAGAATTTTTCCAGAAACTAATGCTGATTATTTCTTTGTATTTATGTAGTCAAGGAGAAATAAGGGTGGAAGTCTTAATCCCAAAAGTTTTTGGGGGTCTACTAAGCGTTTAACTATATTCATTTCTTAATGTTAAAATGAAGAATATGGGTTCCTTCATGGGGATGTAATTTCTTAATTAAATGATTTTTCATTTAACTAATGCTGTTTAAATCTTGGTACTATAGTAATAAAGGATAAATGATGGTTTAGGTAACAATTCTGAAACATTATGGGGTCTCTTAAGCGTTTAAGTATACCCATTTGTTAATGCCTAAAAAAAGAAAAATTGGTTCTTTCTTGGAGTTGTTATTTCATAATAAAATGATTTTGCCTTCAACTATTGCTGTTTATTTCTTTGTATTCATGTAATGAAGAATAAATAAGGGTGTAAGTATTCATACCAAAAGATTTAGGGAGTTTCCTAAATGATTTACTACACTAATTTTTTAATGATAAAATGAAAATTATGGGTTTTCTCTGAAGGTGTTATTTCTCAATAAAAGGATTTTTACTGAAACTAAAGCTGATTATTTTTTTGTATTAATGCACTAAAGGGGAATTGAGGGTGAAAGTCATAATCTCAAAAGTTTTAAGAGGTCTACTAAGCGTGTAACTATATCCATTTTTTAACTTTAAAATGAAGAATATGGGTTCCTTCATGGGGATGTAATTTCTTTATAAAAAGATTTTCCACTTGACTAATGCTGTTTATTTCTTTGTATTCATGTAATTAAGGTTATATAAGGGCGTAAGTATTCATACCAAAAGATTTAGGGAGTCTCTTAAGTGTTTAATTATATCAGTTTGTTAACGTTAAAACGAAGAATATCGGCTCCTTCATGGGGGTGTAATTTCTAAATAAAAAGATTTTGCCTTAAATTAATGCAGTTTATTTCTTTGTATTCATGTAATTAAGGATATATAAGGGTGTTAGCATTCATACCAAAAGATTCAGGGAGTTTCCTTAATGATTTAATATACTGAATTTTAAACGATAAACAGAAAATTATGAGTTTTCTCAGGGGGTGTAATTTTTTTATAAAACTTAAAGGATTTTGCCTAAAGCTAATGCTGATTATTTCTTTGTATTAATGCACTCAAGGATAAATTAGGGTGTAAGTATTCATTTTTAAACATTTATGGAGTCTATTAAGCATTTAAGTATATCCATTTGTTAACGTTAAAATGAATAATATGGGTTCCTTCATGGGGGTATTATTTCTTAATAAAATTATTTTGACTAAAACTATTGCTATGACGTCATTTCTCTGTATTCATGTAATTAAGGATATAAAAGGGTGTTAGTATTCATACCAAAAGATTTAGGGAGTCTCTTAAGCGTTTAATTATATCAATTTGGTAACAGTAAAATGAAGAATATGGGCTCCTTCATGGGAGTGTAATTTCTAAACAAAAACATTTTGCCTTAAATTAATGCTGTTTTTATTCTTTGTATTCATGTAATTAAGGATATATAAGGGCATAAGTATTCATACCAAATGATTTAGGGAGTTTCCTAACTAATTAACTGTACTGATTTTTTAACGATAAACAGAAAATTATGAGTTTTCTCAGGGGGTGTAATTTCTCAATAAAAGGATTTTTCCTGAAACTAATGCTGATTATTTCTTTGTATTAATGTATTAAAGGAGAAAAAGGGGTGTTATTATTGATCCCAAAAGTTTTAGGGGGCTTCCGGAGAATTTAACTATATCCCTATTTTAACATTAAAATGAAGAATATTGGCTTCTTCCTAGGGATGTAATTTCTTAATAGAAATATTTGTCCTTAAATTAACACCGATTATTTCTTTGTAGGAATGTATTAACGGATAAATAAGGGTGCAAATATTGATCCGAAAAGATTTTGAGGATTTCCTAAGTGTTTTACTTTACTGATTTGTTCACGTTAAACCAAAAACATTCAGCTCCTTGATGGGGGTATAATTTCATAATAAAAGGAGTTTACTTGCACTTATGGAGATTATTTCTGTGTATTAATATCATTAAAGATAAATAAGGGTATAATCATTGATTACAAAAGACTTAACAACATTTTTTGTAAAACTCTCACATACACACTTTTCTGTATATTCTTTGTCATTGTATAAAGTTTACAACATTATTCTGAATAGTATATTTCATCGATAACACTTAAAAGAAACTATAATAACAGTTTAAGATGTGTAACTACATTTAGTTTAAACACTTGACACCCAACATGTATTGTAGACAATGTACTTATAACATTCGTCAATTATATGTTGTAAATAAAACAACTACGGGATCAACAGTTGACAAAACAATCAAGTACAGTATAAAGAACAATTATTTACACTTATTTTATGCAAACCTACCTTGCATTAGTCTGATTTAATCCAAAAACACAAGTATAATCCATGTCACCTTGAAATCATTTTGTCACAAATGTTTTTTTTCAACACCGAGCCCGATCGAATCTCGAACCCGATAATTTCCGGCTAGTGTTTTGGGCCTTTTTCTCTGTTGTAATTGGTGTAAGATAACACTGTAATAGAATAAGAATATTTGATTTATTTCCAGTAACTCTTGTTGCCATAATCACAAGAATTTATGGTCCCTACAAAAAAAGTGTTACTTGTAACTTAATCCAATATTTTGGTCCTCTAAACCCTAGAGATTTATTTTAAGGAAATTCATGAAATATTGCAGCAAATGAACATTTTTTTCATGATTTATTGTTTATTGTAAAGTCCTTAAGAGATTATAACTGAAAAACTCCACAGTTAAACCCTCTGAAAAAAATTTGACCCACTTGAAGAAGCCATTAAATTTCAATTTGACGTTAAATATTGGGCATAGTAAGTCCCTTCGGAAACCCTCTAAATCTTAGGTATCAATATTTCAAGCCTTACTTATCCTAATACACATGAATACAAAGGATATAGGACCCTTAGTTAAAAGAATTACCCATCTGTTATGAATTTATATCCCTCGGAGTATTCCAATAAATTTCAATTTGACGTTAAATATAGGGCATACTAAATCCCTTCGGAAACTCTCTAATCTTTAAATACCAATATTTCAACCCTTATTTACCTTAATACACATCAATACAAAAGAATTAGAACCCTTTGTTAGAAGAATTACCCCTCTGTTATGAATTTATACCCACTTAAGAGAACCTATAATTTTCAATTTACCAGAAATAATATGGTATACTAAATCCTATCTGATCCCCAATAAATCTCTAAGTATGAACATTTCAACCCTAATTTATCCTAATACACATTATAACAAAGGAATAGGGACAATTAGAGCAAAGGATTACCTCTTAATATTGAATTTATACCCCCTCATTATACCAATAAATTTCCATTTGACATTAAATATTGGGCATAGAAAGTCCCTTCAGAAACCCTCTAAATCTCTAAGTATCAATATTTCAAGCCTTATTTATCCTAATACACATGAATACAAAGGATATAGGACCCTTAGTTAAAAGAATTACCCCTTTGTTATGAATTTATACCCCTCGGGAATATTCCAATAAATTTCAATTTGACGTTAAATATTTGGTATACTAAATCCCTCCTGACCCACACTTTACCTCAAAGTATTGATATTTCTACCCTATTTTATCTTGATACACATTAAAACAAAGAATTTAGCAGCATTAGTTTAAAGAAATACCCTTGTATTATGAATTTATTCCCCCTGCAGAATACACAAAAATTTCAATTTGAAGCGAAATATATGGTATACTCAATCCCTTCTGACCCCCACTAAACCTCTAAGTATTTATATTTCTTTTTAACGATAAACAGAAAATTATGGGTTGTCTCAGGGGGGTGTAATTTCTCAATTAAAAGATTTTTCCTTAAAATAATGCTGATGATGTCTTTGTATTATTGTAATAAAGGAGAAATGAGGATGTAAATATTAATCCTAAAAGTTTAAGGGGGTCTACTAAGCGTTTAACTATACCCAATTTTTAACGTTAAAATGAAGAATATGGGTTCGTTCATGGGGGTGTCTTTTATGAATAAAAAGATTTTTCCTTAAACTAATGCTGTTCAATTCTTGGTATTTATATAATAAAGGATGAGTAAGGGTGTAAGTATTAATACCAAAAGATTTAGGGGGTTTTCTAAATGATTTACTATACTGATTTTTTAACGATAAACAGAAAATTATGGGTTGTTTCAGGGGGGTGTAATTTCTTAATTAAATGACTTTCCTTAAAATAATGCTGATTATGTCTTTGTATTATTGTAATAAAGGAAAAATGAGGGTGTAAGTATTAATCCTTAAAGTTTTAGGGGGTCTTCTAAGCGTTTAATTATACCATGTTTTAACGTTATAATGAAGAATATGGGTTCATTCATGGGGATGTCATTTATGAGTTAAGATATTTTTTCATAAACTAATGCTGTTTAAATCTTGGTATTTATATAATAAAGGAGAAATAAGGGTGTAAGTATTAATACCAAAAGATTTAGGGAGTTTTCTAAATGATTTACTATACTGATTTTTTAACGATAAACAGAAAGTTATGGGTTGTCTCAGGTGGGTGTAATTTCTTAATTAAAGAATTTTTCCTTAAAATAATGTTGATTATTTCTTTGTATTAATGTATTTAAGGAGAAATACAGGTGTAAGTTATAATCCCAAAAGTTTTAGGGGTCCACTATGCGTTTAACTATATCCATTATTGAATGTTAAAATGAAGAATATGGGTTCCTTTCTGGGGATGTAATTTCTTAATAAAAAGATTTTTCATTTAACTGATGCTGTTTATTTCTTTGTATTCATGTTACTAAGGATATATAAGGGAGTAAGTATTAATACCAAAAGATTTAGGGAGTTTACTAACTGATTTACTATACTGATTTTTTAACAATAAACAGAAAATTATGAGTTTTCTCAGGGGGTGTAATTTCTCAATAAAAGGATTTTTCCTGAAACTAATGCTGATTTTTTCTTTGTATTAATGTATTACAGGAGAAATAGGGGTGTTGTTATTAATCCCAAAAGTTTTACGGGGCTTTCAGAGCATTTAACTAAATCCCCTTTTCAGTACTATCAGTACTTTGATTTGTAAAACTCTCACACACTTTTCTGTATATTCGTCCGTCATTAAATGAAGTTTACAACATTACTCTGAATAGTATATTTCATCGATAACATTTAAAAGAAACTATTATAACAGTTTAAGGTGTGTAACTACATTTAGTTTAAACGCTTGACACCCAACATGTATTGTACACAATGTACTTGTAACTTTCGTCAATTATATCTTGTAAATAAACAACTACGGTATCAACAGTTGACAAAACAATAAAATACAGTATAAAGAACAATTATTTACACTTATTCCATGCAAACTTACCTTGCATTACTCTGATTTAATCCAAAAACACAAGTATAATCCATGTCACCTTGAAATAATGTTGTCACAAAAGTTTTTTTTCAATACCGAGCCCGATCGAAATCTCGAACCCGATTATTTCCGGTATATGTTTTGGGCCTTTTTCTCTTTTGTAATTGGTGTAGAATAACACTGTAATAGAATAAGAAATATTTGATTTATTTCCAGTAACTATTGTTGCCATAATCACAAGAATGTATGGTCCCTACAAAAAAAGTGTTACTTGTAACTTAATGCAATATTTTGGTCCTCTAACCCCAGAGATTTATTTAAAGGAAATTCATGAAATACTGCATCAAATGGAGTAAGTATTAATATTTCTACCATATTTTATCCTAATAAACATTAATACAAAGGATTTAGCAGCATCAGTTCAAAGGAAAAGCCCTGCATTATGAATTTATACCCCCCTAAGAAAACCCAAAAATTTAATTTTGACGTTAAATATAATGAATACTAAATCCCTCCTGACCCCCACTAAATCTTTTAGAATTAAACTTTCTGCCCTATTTTATCCTAGTACACATTAACACAAAAGATTTAACACCATTAGTATAAAGAAAAACCCCTTTATTATGAATTTTTACCCCCCAGAGAATGCCCAAAAATTTCCATTGAACGTTAAATATTTGGTATACTAAGTCCCTCCTGACCCCCACTAAACCTTTAAGTATTGAAATTTCTACCCTATTTTATCCTAATACACATCAAAACAAAGGATAAAATACCATTAGTATAAAGAAATACCCCTGTATTATAAATTTATAACCCTGTGAGAATACCCAAAAATTTCCATTTGACGTTAAATATAATGAATACTAAATTCCTCCTGACCCCCACTGAACCTTTTAGTATTAAAATGTCTGCCCTATTTTATCCTAGTACACATTAAAACAAAAGATTTAACACCATTAGTATAAAGAAATACCCCTGTTTTATGAATTTATACCCCCCAGAGAATGCCCAAAAATTTCCATTGAACGTTAAATATTTGGTATACTAAATTCCTCCTGACCCCCACTGAACCTTTAAGTATTAATATTTCTACCCTATTTTAGTCTAATACACAGCAAAACAAAGGATAAAATACCATTAGCTTAAAGAAATACCCCTGTATTATGAATTTATACCCCCCAGAAAATGCCCAAAAATTCCATTTTAACGTTAAATATAATGAATTCTAAATCCCTCCTGACTCCCACTAAATCTTTTAGTATTAAAATTTCTGCCCTATTTTATCCTAGTACACATTAAAACAAAAGATTTAACACCATTAGTTTAAAGAAATACCTCTGTATTATGAATTTATACCCCCCAGAGAATGCCCAAATATTTCCATTGAACGTTAAATATTTGGTATACTAAATCCCTCCTGACCCCCACTAAACCATTAAGTATTAATATTTCTACCCTATTTTATCCTAATACACATCAAAACAAAGGTTAAAGTACCATTAGCTTAAAGAAATACCCCTGTATTATGAATTAATAGCCCCCTGAGTATACCCAAAAATTCCATTTTGACGTTAAATATAATGAATACTAAATTCCTCCTGATCCCCACTTAATCTTTTAGTATTAAAATTTCTGCTCTATTTTATCCTAATACACATCAAAACAAAGGATAAAGTACCATTAGCTTAAAGAAATAACCCTGTATTATGAATTTATAGCCCCCTGAGTATACCCAAAAATTCCATTTTGACGTTAAATATAATGAATACTAAATTCCTCCTGACCCCCACTAAATCTTTTAGTATTAAAATTTCTGCCCTATTTTATCCTAGTACACATTAAAACAAGAGATTTAACACCATTAGTATAAAAAAATACCCCTGTATTATGAATTTTTACCCCCCAGAGAATGCCCAAAAATTTCCATTGAACGTTAAATATTTGGTATACTAAATTCCTCCTGACCCCCACTGAACCTTTAAGTATTAATATTTCTACCCTATTTTAGTCTAATACACATCAAAACAAAGGATAAAATACCATTAGCTTAAAGAAATACCCCTGTATTATGAATTTATACCCCTGTGAGAATACCCAAAAATTTCCATTTGACGTTAAATATAATGAATACTAAATCCCTCCTGACCACCACTAAACCTATAAGTATTAATATTTCTACCCTATTTTATCATAATACACATTAAAACAAAGGATTTAGCAGCATTAGTTCAAAGAAAAAGCCCTGCATTATGAATTTTTACCACCCTTAGAATACCCAAAAATTTCATTTTGACGTTAAATATAATGAATACTAAATCCCTCCTGACCCCCACTAAATCTTTTAGTATTAAAATTTCTGCCCTATTTTATCCTAGTACACATCAAAACAAAAGATTTAACACCATTAGTATAAAGAAAAACCCCTGTATTATGAATTTTTACCCCCCAGAGAATGCCCAAAAATTTCCATTGAA
>CM035817.1:60553242-60697136 GCA_020458035.1 Magallana ariakensis | reverse complement strand
CTGCAGCTGTTGTACTTGTGGCCACAGTAGCGCTCGTGGTACTTGCTTCAGATGTAGTACTGCTATGTGCACCGGTGGTTGTCAGGCCAGCAGCTGTAGTCTCGCTAGTGGACGACTCCGTGCTGCCTACTGTGGTGGTGGTTCCGTCTGGCACAGTAGTTGTAGAAGTGAGTCCAGAGGTGGATGTGCTTGACTCACTTAAAGTACTTTCATCTGTTGTGCTTGTGGTTTCTGCAGCTGTTGTGCTTGTGGTCTGAGGAGAGCTCGTGGTACTTGCTTCAGATGTGGTACTGCTTTGTGCACCGGTGGTTGTCTGGCCAGCAGCTGTAGTCTCGCTAGTGGACGACCCCGTGCTGCCTACTGTGGTGGTGGTTGCGTCTGGCACAGTAGTTGAAGAAGTGAGTCCAGAGGTGGATGTTCTAGCCTCACTTGTAGTAGTTTCAGCTGTTGTGCTTGTGGTTTCTGCAGCTGTTGTGCTTGTGGCCTCAGTAGCGCTCGTGGTACTTCCTTCAGGTGTAGTACTGCTTTGTGCACCGGTGGTTGTCAGGCCAGCAGTTGTAGACTCGCTTGTCGATGACTCCTTGGTACCTACTGTGGTGGTGGTTGCGTCTGGCACAGTAGTTGAAGAAGTGAGTCCAGAGGTGGATGTGATAGCCTCACTTGTAGTAGTTTCAGCTGTTGTGCTTGTGGTTTCTGCAGCTGTTGTGCTTGTGGCCTCTATAGCGCTCGTGGTACTTGCTTCAGTTGTGGTACTGCTTTGTGAACCGGTGGTTGTCAAGCCAGCAGTTGTAGTCTCGCTTGTCGATGACTCCGTGGTACCTACTGTGGTGGTGGTTGCGTCTGGCACAGTAGTTGTAGAAGTGAGTCCAGAGGTGGATGTTCTAGCCTCACTTGTAGTAGTTTCAGCTGTTGTGCTTGTGGGTTCTGCAGCTGTTGTACTTGTGGCCTCAGTAGCGCTCGTGGTACTTGCTTCAGTTGTGGTACTGCTTAGTGCACCGGTGGTTGTCAGGCTAGCTGTGGTAGTCTCGCTAGTGGACGACTCCGTGCTGCCTACTGTGGTGGTGGTTGCGTCTGGCACAGTAGTTGAAGAAGTGAGTCCAGAGGTGGATGTGATAGCCTCACTTGTAGTAGTTTCAGCTGTTGTGCTTGTGGTTTCTGCAGCTGTTGTGGTTGTGGTCTCAGGAGCGCTCGTGGTACTTGCTTCAGATGTGGTACTGCTTTGTGCACCGGTGGTTGTCAGGCCAGCAGCTATAGTATCGCTAGTGGACGACTCCGTGCTGCCTACTGTGGTGGTGGTTGCGTCTGGCACAGTAGTTGAAGAAGTGAGTCCAGAGGTGGATGTGATAGCCTCACTTGTACTAGTTTCAGCTGTTGTGCTTGTGGTTTCTGCAGCTGTTGTACTTGTGGCCTCAGTAGCGCTCGTGGTACTTGCTTCAGATGTGGTACTGCTTTGTACACCGGTGGTTGTCAGGCCAGCAGTTGTAGTCTCGCTAGTCGATGACTCTGTGGTGCCTACTGAGGTGGTGATTGCGTCTGGCACAGTAGTTGAAGAAGTGAGTCCAGAGGTGGATGTGATAGCCTCACTTGTAGTAGTTTCAGCTGTTGTGCTTGTGGTTTCTTCAGCTGTTGTGGTTGTGGTCTCAGGAGCGCTCGTGGTACTTGCTTCAGATGTGGTACTGCTTTGTGCACCGGTGGTTGTCAGGCCAGCAGCTGTAGTCTCGCTAGTGGACGACTCCGTGTTGCCTACTGTGGTGGTGGTTGCGTCTGGCACAGTAGTTGAAGAAGTGAGTCCAGAGGTGGATGTGATAGCCTCACTTGTACTAGTTTCAGCTGTTGTGCTTGTGGTTTTTGCAGCTGTTGTACTTGTGGCCTCAGTATCGCTCGTGGTACTTGCTTCAGTTGTGGTACTGCTTTGTGCACCGGTGGTTGTCAGGCCAGCTGTGGTAGTCTCGCTAGTGGACGACTCCGTGCTGCCTACTGTGGTGGTGGTTGCGTCTGGCACAGTATTTGAAGAAGTGAGTCCAGAGGTGGATGTGATAGCCTCACTTGTAGTAGTTTCAGCTGTTGTTGTTTCTGGAGCTGTTGTGCTTGTGGTCTCAGCAGCGCTCTTGGTACTTGCTTGAGTTGTGGTACTGCTTTGTGCACCGGTGGTTGTCAGGCCAGCAGCTGTAGTCTCGCTAGTGGAGGATTCCGTGCTGCCTACTGTGGTGGTGGTTGCGTCTGCAACAGTAGTTGAAGAAGTGAGTCCAGAGTTGGATGTGCTTGCCTCACTTATAGTAGTTTCAGCTGTTGTGCTTGTGGTTTCTGCAGCTGTTGTGCTTGTGGTCTCAGGAGCGCTCGTGGTACTTGCTTCAGATGTGGTACTGCTTTGTGCACCGGTGGTTGTCAGGCCAGCAGCTGTAGTCTCGCTAGTGGACGACCCCGTGCTGCCTACTGTGGTGGTGGTTGCGTCTGGCACAGTAGTTGAAGAAGTGAGTCCAGAGGTGGATGTTCTAGCCTCACTTGTAGTAGTTTCAGCTGTTGTGCTTGTGGTTTCTGCAGCTGTTGTGCTTGTGGCCTCTGTAGCGCTCGTGGTACTTGCTCCAGTTGTGGTACTGCTTTGTGATCCGGTGGTTGTCAAGCCAGCAGTTGTAGTCTCGCTTGTCGATGACTCCGTGGTACCTACTGTGGTGGTGGTTGCGTCTGGCACAGTAGTTGAAGAAGTGAGTCCAGAGGTGGATGTGATAGCCTCACTTGTTGTAGTTTCAGCTGTTGTGCTTGTGGTTTCTGCAGCTTTTGTGGTTGTGGTCTCAGGAGCGCTCGTGGTACTTGCTTCAGATGTGGTACTGCTTTGTGCACCGGTGGTTGTCAGGCCAGCAGCTGTAGTCTCGCTAGTGGACGACTCCGTGCTGCCTACTGTGGTGGTGGTTGCGTCTGGCACAGTAGTTGAAGAAGTGAGTCCAGAGGTGGATGTGATAGCCTCCCTTGTAGTAGTTTCAGCTGTTGTTGTTTCTGGAGCTGTTGTGCTTGTTGTCTCAGCAGCGCTCGTGGTACTTGCTTGAGTTGTGGTACTGCTTTGTGCACCGGTGGTTGTCAGGCCAGCATCTGTAGTCTCGCTAGTGGACGATTCCGTGCTGCCTACTGTGGTGGTGGTTGCGTCTGCAACAGTAGTTGAAGAAGTGAGTCCATAGGTGGATGTTCTAGCCTCACTTGTAGTAGTTTCAGCTGTTGTTGTTGTTTCTGGAGCTGTTGTGCTTGTTGTCTGAGCAGCGCTCGTGGTACTTGCTTCAGTTGTGGTACTGCTTTGTGCACCGGTGGTTGTCAGGCCAGCAGCTGTAGTCTCGCTAGTGGACGACTCCGTGCTGCCTACTGTGGTGGTGGTTGCGTCTGGCACAGTAGTTAAAGAAGTGAGTCCAGAGGTGGATGTTCTAGCCTCACTTGTAGTAGTTTCAGCTTTTGTTGTTGTGGTTTCTGCAGCTGTTGTGCTTGTGGTCTCAGGAGCGCTCGTGGTACTCGATTCAGATGTGGTACTGCTTTGTGCACCGGTGGTTGTCAGGCCAGCAGCTGTAGTCTCGCTAGTGGACGACTCTGTGCTGCCTACTGTGGTGGTGGTTGCGTCTGGCACAGTAGTTGTAGAAGTGAGTCCAGAGGTGGATGTTCTAGCCTCACTTGTAGTAGTTTCAGCTGTTGTGCTTGTGGTCTCTGCAGCTGTTGTGCTTGTGGCCTCAGTAGCGCTCGTGGTACTTGCTTCAGATGTGGTACTGCTTTGTGCACCGGTGGTTGTCAGGCCAGCTGTGGTAGTCTCGCTAGTGGACGACTCCGTGCTGCCTACTGTGGTGGTGGTTGCGTCTGACACAGTAGTTGAGGAAGTGAGTCCAGAGTTGGATGTGATAGCCTCACTTGTAGCAGTTTCAGCTGTTGTTGTGGTGGTTTCTGCAGCTGTTGTGCTTGTGGCCTCAGTAGCGCTCGTGGTACTTGCTTCAGATGTAGTACTGCTATGTGCACCGGTGGTTGTCAGGCCAGCAGCTGTAGTCTCGCTAGTGGACGACTCCGTGCTGCCTACTGTGGTGGTGGTTGCGTCTGGCACAGTAGTTGAGGAAGTGAGTCCAGAGGTGGATGTGATAGCCTCTCTTGTAGTAGTTTCAGCTGTTGTGCTTGTGGTTTCTGCAGCTGTTGTGCTTGTGGCCTCTATAGCGCTCGTGGTACTTGCTTCAGTTGTGGTACTGCTTTGTGAACCGGTGGTTGTCAAGCCAGCAGTTGTAGTCTCGCTTGTCGATGACTCCGTGGTACCTACTGTGGTGGTGGTTGCGTCTGGCACAGTAGTTGTAGAAGTGAGTCCAGAGGTGGATGTTCTAGCCTCACTTGTAGTAGTTTCAGCTGTTGTGCTTGTGGGTTCTGCAGCTGTTGTACTTGTGGCCTCAGTAGCGCTCGTGGTACTTGCTTCAGTTGTGGTACTGCTTAGTGCACCGGTGGTTGTCTGGCTAGCTGTGGTAGTCTCGCTAGTGGACGACTCCGTGCTGCCTACTGTGGTGGTGGTTGCGTCTGACACAGTAGTTGAAGAAGTGAGTCCAGAGATGGATGTTCTAGCCTCACTTGTAGTAGTTTCAGCTGTTGTTGTTGTGGTTTCTGCAGCTGTTGTGATTGTGGTCTCAGGAGCGCTCGTGGTACTTGCTTCAGATGTGGTACTGCTTTGTGCACCGGTGGTTGTCAGGCCAGCAGCTGTAGTCTCGCTAGTGGACGACTCCGTGCTGCCTACTGTGGTGGTGGTTGCGTTTGGCACAGTAGTTGTAGAAGTGAGTCCAGAGGTGGATGTTCTAGCTTCATTTGTAGGAGTTTCAGCTGTTGTTCTTGTGGTTTCTGCAGCTGTTGTGGTTGTGGTCTCAGGAGCGCTCGTGGTACTTGCTTCAGATGTGGTACTGCTTTGTGCACCGGTGGTTGTCAGGCCAGCAGCTGTAGTCTCGCTAGTGGACGACTCCGTTCTGCCTACTGTGGTGGTGGTTGCGTCTGACACAGTAGTTGAAGAAGTGAGTCCAGAGGTGGATGTGATAGCCTCACTGGTACTAGTTTCAGCTGTTGTGCTTGTGGTTTCTGCAGCTGTTGTACTTGTGGCCTCAGTAGTGCTCGTGGTACTTGCTTCAGTTGTGGTACTGCTTAGTGCACCGGTGGTTGTCACGCCAGCTGTGGTAGTCTCGCTAGTGGACGACTCCGTGCTGCCTACTGTGGTGGTGGTTGCGTCTGGCACAGTAGTTGAAGAAGTGAGTCCAGAGGTGGATGTGATAGCCTCACTTGTAGTAGTTTCAGCTGTTGTTGTTTCTGGAGCTGTTGTGCTTGTTGTCTCAGCAGCGCTCGTGGTACTTCCTTCAGTTGTGGTACTGCTTTGTGCACCGGTGGTTGTCAGGCCAGCTGTGGTAGTCTCGCTAGTGGACGACTCCGTGCTGCCTACTGTGGTGGTGGTTGCGTCTGACACAGTAGTTGAGGAAGTGAGTCCAGAGTTGGATGTGATAGCCTCACTTGTAGCAGTTTCAGCTGTTGTTGTGGTGGTTTCTGCAGCTGTTGTGGTTGTGGCCTCAGTAGCGCTCGTGGTACTTGCTTCAGATGTAGTACTGCTATGTGCACCGGTGGTTGTTAGGCCAGCAGCTGTAGTCTCGCTAGTGGACGACTCCGTGCTGCCTACTGTGGTGGTGGTTGCGTTTGGCACAGTAGTTGTAGAAGTGAGTCCAGAGGTGGATGTTCTAGCCTCACTTGTAGGAGTTTCAGCTGTTGTTCTTGTGGTTTCTGCAGCTGTTGTGGTTGTGGTCTCAGGAGCGCTCGTGGTACTTGCTTCAGATGTGGTACTGCTTTGTGCACCGGTGGTTGTCAGGCCAGCAGCTGTAGTCTCGCTAGTGGACGACTCCGTTCTGCCTACTGTGGTGGTGGTTGCGTCTGACACAGTAGTTGAAGAAGTGAGTCCAGAGGTGGATGTGATAGCCTCACTTGTACTAGTTTCAGCTGTTGTGCTTGTGGTTTCTGCAGCTGTTGTACTTGTGGCCTCAGTAGTGCTCGTGGTACTTGCTTCAGTTGTGGTACTGCTTAGTGCACCGGTGGTTGTCAGGCCAGCTGTGGTAGTCTCGCTAGTGGACGACTCCGTGCTGCCTACTGTGGTGGTGGTTGCGTCTGGCACAGTAGTTGAAGAAGTGAGTCCAGAGGTGGATGTGATAGCCTCACTTATAGTAGTTTCAGCTGTTGTTGTTTCTGGAGCTGTTGTGCTTGTTGTCTCAGCAGCGCTCGTGGTACTTCCTTCAGTTGTGGTACTTCTTTGTGCACCGGTGGTTGTCAGACCAGCTGTGGTAGTCTCGCTAGTGGACGACTCCGTGCTGCCTACTGTGGTGGTGGTTGCGTCTGACACAGTAGTTGAGGAAGTGAGTCCAGAGTTGGATGTGATAGCCTCACTTGTAGCAGTTTCAGCTGTTGTTGTGGTGGTTTCTGCAGCTGTTGTGGTTGTGGCCTCAGTAGCGCTCGTGGTACTTGCTTCAGATGTAGTACTGCTATGTGCACCGGTGGTTGTTAGGCCAGCAGCTGTAGTCTCGCTAGTGGACGACTCCGTGCTGCCTACTGTGGTGGTGGTTGCGTCTGGCACAGTAGTTGTAGAAGTGAGTCCAGAGGTGGATGTTCTAGCCTCACTTGTAGTAGTTTCAGCTGTTGTTGTTGTGGTTTCTGCAGCTGTTGTGCTTGTGGTCTCAGGAGCGCTCGTGGTACTTGATTCAGATGTGGTACTGCTTAGTGCACCGGTGGTTGTCAGGCCAGCAGCTGTAGTCTCGCTAGTGGACGACTCCGTGCTGCCTACTGTGGTGGTGGTTGCACCTGGCACAGGAGTTGTAGAAGTGAGTCCAGAGGTGGATGTTCTAGCCTCACTTGTAGTAGTTTCAGCTGTTGTGCTTGTGGGTTCTGCAGCTGTTGTACTTGTGGCCTCAGTAGCGCTCGTGGTACTTGCTTCAGTTGTGGTACTGCTTAGTTCACCGGTGGTTGTCAGGCCAGCTGTGGTAGTCTCGCTAGTGGACGACTCCGTGCTGCCTATTGTGGTGGTGGTTGCGTCTGACACAGTAGTTGAAGAAGTGAGTCCAGAGGTGGATGTTCTAGCCTCACTTGTAGTAGTTTCAGCTGTTGTTGTTGTGGTTTCTGCAGCTGTTGTGATTGTGGTCTCAGGAGCGCTCGTGGTACTTGCTTCAGATGTGGTACTGCTTTGTGCACCGGTGGTTGTCAGGCCAGCAGCTGTAGTCTCGCTAGTGGACGACTCCGTTCTGCCTACTGTGGTGGTGGTTGCGTCTGGCACAGTAGTTGAAGAAGTGAGTCCAGAGGTGGATGTGATAGCCTCACTTGTAGTAGTTTCAGCTGTTGTGCTTGTGGTTTCTGCAGCTGTTGTGGTTGTGGTCTCAGGAGCGCTCGTGGTACTTGCTTCAGATGTGGTACTGCTTTGTGCACCGGTGGTTGTCAGGCCAGCAGCTGAAGTCTCGCTAGTGGACGACTCCGTTCTGCCTACTGTGGTGGTGGTTGCGTCTGGCACAGTAGTTGAAGAAGTGAGTCCAGAGGTGGATGTGATAGCCTCACTTGTACTAGTTTCAGCTGTTGTGCTTGTGGTTTCTGCAGCTGCTGTACTTGTGGCCTCAGTAGCGCTCGTGGTACTTGCTTCAGTTGTGGTACTGCTTAGTGCACCGGTGGTTGTCAGGCCAGCTGTGGTAGTCTCGCTAGTGGACGACTCCGTGCTGCCTACTGTGGTGGTGGTTGCGTCTGGCACAGTAGTTGAAGAAGTGAGTCCAGAGGTGGATGTGATAGCCTCACTTGTAGTAGTTTCAGCTGTTGTTGTTTCTGGAGCTGTTGTGCTTGTTGTCTCAGCAGCTGTGGTGGTACTTGCTTGAGTTGTTGTAGTGCTTTGTGCACCGGTGGTTGTCAGGCCAGCAGCTGTAGTCTCGCTAGTGGACGATTCCGTGCTGCCTACTGTGGTGGTGGTTGCGTCTGCAACAGTAGTTGAAGAAGTGAGTCCAGAGGTGGATGTTCTAGCCTCACTTGTAGTAGTTTCAGCTGTTGTTGTTGTTTCTGGAGCTGTTGTGCTTGTTGTCTGAGCAGCGCTCGTGGTACTTGCTTCAGTTGTGGTACTGCTTTGTGCACCGGTGGTTGTCAGGCCAGCAGCTGTAGTCTCGCTAGTGGACGACTCCGTGCTGCCTACTGTGGTGGTGGTTGCGTCTGGCACAGTAGTTGAAGAAGTGAGTTCAGAGGTGGATGTTCTAGCCTCACTTGTAGTAGTTTCAGCTGTTGTTGTGGTGGTTTCTGCAGCTGTTGTGCTTGTGGCCTCAGTAGCGCTCGTGGTACTTGCTTCAGATGTAGTACTGCTATGTGCACCGGTGGTTGTCAGGCCAGCAGCTGTAGTCTCGCTAGTGGACGACTCCGTGCTGCCTACTGTGGTGGTGGTTGCGTCTGGCACAGTAGTTGAAGAAGTGAGTCCAGAGGTGGATGTTCTAGCCTCACTTGTAGTAGTTTCAGCTGTTGTTGTTGTGGTTTCTGCAGCTGTTGTGCTTGTGGTCTCAGGAGCGCTCGTGGTACTTGATTCAGATGTGGTACTGCTTTGTGCACCGGTGGTTGTCAGGCCAGCAGCTGTAGTCTCGCTAGTGGACGACTCCGTGCTGCCTACTGTGGTGGTGGTTGCGTCTGGCACAGTAGTTGAAGAAGTGAGTCCAGAGGTGGATGTTCTAGCCTCACTTGTACTAGTTTCAGCTGTTGTGCTTGTGGTTTCTGCAGCTGTTGTACTTGTGGCCTCAGTAGCGCTCGTGGTACTTGCTTCAGTTGTGGTACTGCTTTGTACACCGGTGGTTGTCAGGCCAGAAGTTGTAGTCTCGCTAGTCGATGACTCTGCTGTGCCCACTGAGGTGGTGGTTGCGTCTGGCACAGTAGTTGAAGAAGTGAGTCCAGAGGTGGATGTGATAGCCTCACTTGTAGTAGTTTCAGCTGTTGTGCTTGTGGTTTCTGCAGCTGTTGTACTTGTGGTCTCAGGAGCGCTCGTGGTACTTGCTTCAGTTGTGGTACTGCTTAGTGCACCGGTGGTTGTCAGACCAGCTGTGGTAGTCTCGCTAGTGGACGACTCCGTGCTGCCTACTGTGGTGGTGGTTGCGTCTGGCACAGTATTTGAAGAAGTGAGTCCAGAGGTGGATGTTCTAGCCTCACTTGTAGTAGTTTCAGCTGTTGTGCTTGTGGTTTCTGCAGTTGTTGTGCTTGTGGTCTCAGGAGCGCTCGTGGTACTTGATTCAGATGTGGTACTGCTTTGTGCACCGGTGGTTGTCAGGCCAGCAGCTGTAGTCTCGCTAGTGGACGACTCCGTGCTGCCTACTGTGGTGGTGGTTGCGTCTGGCACAGTAGTTGTAGAAGTGAGTCCAGAGGTGGATGTGATAGCCTCACTTGTAGTAGTTTCAGCTGTTGTGCTTGTGGTTTCTGCAGCTGTTGTGGTTGTGGTCTCAGGAGCGCTCGTGGTACTTGCTTCAGTTGTGGTACTGCTTTGTGCACCGGTGGTTGTCAGGCCAGCAGCTGTAGTCTCGCTAGTGGACGACCCCGTGCTGCCTACTGTGGTGGTGGTTGCGTCTGGCACAGTAGTTGAAGAAGTGAGTCCAGAGGTGGATGTTCTAGCCTCCCTTGTAGTAGTTTCAGCTGTTGTGCTTGTGGTTTCTGCAGCTGTTGTGCTTGTGGCCTCAGTAGCGCTCGTGGTACTTGCTTCAGGTTTAGTACTGCTTTGTGCACCGGTGGTTGTCAGGCCAGCAGTTGTAGACTCGCTTGTCGATGACTCCTTGGTACCTACTGTGGTGGTGGTTGCGTCTGGCACAGTCGTTGAAGAAGTGAGTCCAGAGGTGGATGTGATAGCCTCACTTGTAGTAGTTTCAGCTGTTGTGCTTGTGGTTTCATCAGCTGTTGTGCTTGTGGCCTCTGTAGCGCTCGTGGTACTTGCTTCAGTTGTGGTACTGCTTTGTGAACCGGTGGTTGTCAAGCCAGCAGTTGTAGTCTCGCTTGTCGATGACTCCGTGGTACCTACTGTGGTGGTGGTTGCGTCTGGCACAGTAGTTGAAGAAGTGAGTCCAGAGGTGGATGTGATAGCCTCACTTGTAGTAGTTTCAGCTGTTGTGCTTGTGGTTTCTGCAGCTGTTGTGGTTGTGGTCTCAGGAGCGCTCGTGGTACTTGCTTCAGATGTGGTACTGCTTTGTGCACCGGTGGTTGTCAGGCCAGCAGCTGTAGTCTCGCTAGTGGACGACTCCGTGCTGCCTACTGTGGTGGTGGTTGCGTCTGGCACAGTAGTTGAAGAAGTGAGTCCAGAGGTGGATGTGATAGCCTCACTTGTACTAGTTTCAGCTGTTGTGCTTGTGGTTTCTGCAGCTGTTGTACTTGTGGCCTCAGTAGCGCTCGTGGTACTTGCTTCAGTTGTGGTACTGCTTAGTGCACCGGTGGTTGTCAGGCCAGCTGTGGTAGTCTCGCTAGTGGACGACTCCGTGCTGCCTACTGTGGTGGTGGTTGCGTCTGGCACAGTATTTGAAGAAGTGAGTCCAGAGGTGGATGTTCTAGCCTCACTTGTAGTAGTTTCAGCTGTTGTTGTTTCTGGAGCTGTTGTGCTTGTTGTCTCAGCAGCGCTCTTGGTACTTGCTTGAGTTGTGGTACTGCTTTGTGCACCGGTGGTTGTCAGGCCAGCAGCTGTAGTCTCGCTAGTGGACGATTCCGTGCTGCCTACTGTGGTGGTGGTTGCGTCTGCAACAGTAGTTGAAGAAGTGAGTCCATAGGTGGATGTTCTAGCCTCACTTGTAGTAGTTTCAGCTGTTGTGCTTGTGGTTTCTGCAGCTGTTGTGGTTGTGGTCTCAGGAGCGCTCGTGGTACTTGATTCAGATGTGGTACTGCTTTGTGCACCGGTGGTTGTCAGGCCAGCAGCTGTAGTCTCGCTAGTGGACGACTCCGTGCTGCCTACTGTGGTGGTGGTTGCGTCTGGCACAGTAGTTGAAGAAGTGAGTCCAGAGGTGGATGTGATAGCCTCACTTGTACTAGTTTCAGCTGTTGTGCTTGTGGTTTCTGCAGCTGTTGTACTTGTGGCCTCAGTAGCGCTCGTGGTACTTGCTTCAGTTGTGGTACTGCTTAGTGCACCGGTGGTTGTCAGGCCAGCTGTGGTAGTCTCGCTAGTGGACGACTCCGTGCTGCCTACTGTCGTGGTGGTTGCGTCTGGCACAGTATTTGAAGAAGTGAGTCCAGAGGTGGATGTGATAGCCTCACTTGTAGTAGTTTCAGCTGTTGTTGTTTCTGGAGCTGTTGTGCTTGTTGTCTCAGCAGCGCTCTTGGTACTTGCTTGAGTTGTGGTACTGCTTTGTGCACCGGTGGTTGTCAGGCCAGCAGCTGTAGTCTCGCTAGTGGACGATTCCGTGCTGCCTACTGTGGTGGTGGTTGCGTCTGCAACAGTAGTTGAAGAAGTGAGTCCAGAGGTGGATGTTCTAGCCTCACTTGTAGTAGTTTCAGCTGTTGTTGTTGTTTCTGGAGCTGTTGTGCTTGTTGTCTGAGCAGCGCTCGTGGTACTTGCTTCAGTTGTGGTACTGCTTCGTGCACCGGTGGTTGTCAGGCCAGCAGCTGTAGTCTCGCTAGTGGACGAGTCCGTGCTGCCTACTGTGGTGGTGGTTGCGTCTGGCACAGTAGTTGAAGAAGTGAGTCCAGAGTTGGATGTGCTTGCCTCACTTATAGTAGTTTCAGCTGTTGTGCTTGTGGTTTCTGCAGCTGTTGTGCTTGTGGTCTGAGGAGCGCTCGTGGTACTTGCTTCAGATGTGGTACTGCTTTGTGCACCGGTGGTTGTCAGGCCAGCAGCTGTAGTCTCGCTAGTGGACGACCCCGTGCTGCCTACTGTGGTGGTGGTTGCGTCTGGAACAGTAGTTGAAGAAGTGAGTCCAGAGGTGGATGTTCTAGCCTCACTTGTAGTAGTTTCAGCTGTTGTGCTTGTGGTTTCTGCAGCTGTTGTGCTTGTGGCCTCAGTAGCGCTCGTGGTACTTGCTTCAGGTGTAGTACTGCTTTGTGCACCGGTGGTTGTCAGGCCAGCAGTTGTAGACTCGCTTGTCGATGACTCCTTGGTACCTACTGTGGTGGTGGTTGCGTCTGGCACAGTAGTTGAAGAAGTGAGTCCAGAGGTGGATGTGATAGCCTCACTTGTAGTAGTTTCAGCTGTTGTGCTTGTGGTTTCTGCAGCTGTTGTGCTTGTGGCCTCTGTAGCGCTCGTGGTACTTGCTCCAGTTGTGGTACTGCTTTGTGATCCGGTGGTTGTCAAGCCAGCAGTTGTAGTCTCGCTTGTCGATGACTCCGTGGTACCTACTGTGGTGGTGGTTGCGTCTGGCACAGTAGTTGAAGAAGTGAGTCCAGAGGTGGATGTGCTTGCCTCACTTGTAGTAGTTTCAGCTGTTGTGCTGATGGTTTCTGCAGATGTTGTGCTTGTAGCCTCAGCAGCGCTCGTGGTACTTGCTTCAGTTGTGGTACTGCTTTGTACACCGGTGGTTGTCAGGCCAGCAGTTGTAGTCTCGCTAGTCGATGACTCTGTGGTGCCTTCTGAGGTAGTGGTTGCGTCTGGCACAGTAGTTGAAGAAGTGAGTCCAGAGGTGGATGTGATAGCCTCACTTGTAGTAGTTTCAGCTGTTGTGCTTGTGGTTTCTGCAGCTGTTGTGGTTGTGGTCTCAGGAGCGCTCGTGGTACTTGCTTTAGATATGGTACTGCTTTGTGCACCGGTGGTTGCCAGGCCAGCAGCTGTAGTCTCGCTAGTGGACGACTCCGTGCTGCCTACTGTGGTGGTGGTTGCGTCTGGCACAGTAATTGAAGAAGTGAGTCCAGAGGTGGATGTGATAGCCTCACTTGTAGTAGTTTCAGCTGTTGTTGTTTCTGGAGCTGTTGTGCTTGTTGTCTCAGCAGCGCTAGTGTTACTTGCTTGAGTTGTGGTACTGCTTTGTGCACCGGTGGTTGTCAGGCCAGCAGCTGTAGTCTCGCTAGTGGACGATTCCGTGCTGCCTACTGTGGTGGTGGTTGCGTCTGCAACAGTAGTTGAAGAAGTGAGTCCAGAGGTGGATGTTCTAGCCTCACTTGTAGTAGTTTCAGCTGTTGTTGTTGTTTCTGGAGCTGTTGTGCTTGTTGTCTGAGCAGCGCTCGTGCTACTTGCTTCAGTTGTGGTACTGCTTTGTGCACCGGTGGTTGTCAGGCCAGCAGCTGTAGTCTCGCTAGTGGACGACTCCGTGCTGCGTACTGTGGTGGTGGTTTCGTCTGGCACAGTAGTTGAAGAAGTGAGTCCAGAGGTGGATGTGCTTGCCTCACTTATAGTAGTTTCAGCTGTTGTGCTTGTGGTTTCTGCAGCTGTTGTGCTGGTTGTCTCAGCAGCGCTCGTGGTACTTGCTTCAGTTGTGGTACTGCTTTGTTCACCGGTGGTTGTCTGGCCAGCAGCTGTAGTGCCGCTAGTGGACGACTCCGTGCTGGCTACTGTGGTGGTGGCTGCGTCTAGAACAGTAGTTGAAGAAGTGAGTCCAGAGGTGGATGTAGTAGCCTCACTTGTAGTAGTTTCAGCTGTTGTGCTTGTGGTTTCTGCAGCTGTTGTGCTTGTAGCCTCAGAAGCGCTCGTGGTACTTACTTCAGTTGTGGTACTGCTTTGTGCACCGGTGGTTGTAAGGCCAGCTGTGGTAGTCTCGCTAGTGGACGACTCCGTGCTGCCTGCTGTGGTGGTGGTTGCGTCTGGCACAGTAGTTGAAGAAGTGAGTCCAGAGGTGGATGTGCTTGCCTCACTTGTAGTAGTTTCAGCTGTTGGGCTTGTGGTTTCTGCAGCTGTTGTACTTGTGGTCTCAGTAGCGCTCGTGGTACTTGCTTCAGTTGTGGTACTGCTTAGTGCACCGTTGGTTGTAAGGCCAGCAGCTGTAGTCTCGCTAGTGGACGATTCCGTGCTGCCTACTGTGGTGGTGGTTGCGTCTGCAACAGTAGTTGAAGAAGTGAGTCCAGAGGTGGATGTTCTAGCCTCACTTGTAGTAGTTTCAGCTGTTGTTGTTGTTTCTGGAGCTGTTGTGCTTGTTGTCTGAGCAGCGCTCGTGCTACTTGCTTCAGTTGTGGTACTGCTTTGTGCACCGGTGGTTGTCAGGCCAGCAGCTGTAGTCTCGCTAGTGGACGACTCCGTGCTGCGTACTGTGGTGGTGGTTTCGTCTGGCACAGTAGTTGAAGAAGTGAGTCCAGAGGTGGATGTGCTTGCCTCACTTATAGTAGTTTCAGCTGTTGTGCTTGTGGTTTCTGCAGCTGTTGTGCTGGTTGTCTCAGCAGCGCTCGTGGTACTTGCTTCAGTTGTGGTACTGCTTTGTTCACCGGTGGTTGTCTGGCCAGCAGCTGTAGTGCCGCTAGTGGACGACTCCGTGCTGGCTACTGTGGTGGTGGCTGCGTCTGGAACAGTAGTTGAAGAAGTGAGTCCAGAGGTGGATGTAGTAGCCTCACTTGTAGTAGTTTCAGCTGTTGTGCTTGTGGTTTCTGCAGCTGTTGTGCTTGTAGCCTCAGAAGCGCTCGTGGTACTTACTTCAGTTGTGGTACTGCTTTGTGCACCGGTGGTTGTCAGGCCAGCTGTGGTAGTCTCGCTAGTGGACGACTCCGTGCTGCCTGCTGTGGTGGTGGTTGCGTCTGGCACAGTAGTTGAAGAAGTGAGTCCAGAGGTGGATGTGCTTGCCTCACTTGTAGTAGTTTTAGCTGTTGTGCTTGTGGTTTCTGCAGCTGTTGTACTTGTGGTCTCAGTAGCGCTCGTGGTACTTGCTTCAGTTGTGGTACTGCTTAGTGCACCGGTGGTTGTAAGGCCAGCTGTGGTAGTCTCGCTCGTGGACGACTCCGTGCTGCCTACTGTGGTGGTGGTTGCGTCTGGCACAGTAGTTGAAGAAGTGAGTCCAGAGTTGTATGTAATAGCCTCACTTGTAGTAGTTTCAGCTGTTGTTGTTGTTTCTGGAGCTGTTGTGCTGGTTGTCTCAGTAGCGCTCGTGGTACTTGCTTCAGTTGTGGTACTGCTTTGTTTACCGGTGGTTGTCAGGCCAGCAGCTGTAGTGCTGCTAGTGGACGACTCCGTGCTGCCTACTGTGGTGGTGGCTGCGTCTGGAACAGTAGTTGAAGAAGTGAGTCCAGAGGTGGATGTAGATGCCTCACTTGTAGTAGTTTCAGCTGTTGTGCTTGTGGTTTCTGCAGCTGTTGTGCTTGTAGCCTCAGAAGCGCTCGTGGTACTTACTTCAGTTGTGGTACTGCTTTGTGCACCGGTGGTTGTCAGGCCAGCTGTGGTAGTCTCGCTAGTGGACGACTCCGTGCTGCCTGCTGTGGTGGTGGTTGCGTCTGGCACAGTAGTTGAAGAAGTGAGTCCAGAGGTGGATGTGCTTGCCTCACTTGTAGTAGTTTCAGCTGTTGTGCTTGTGGTTTCTGCAGCTGTTGTACTTGTGGTCTCAGTAGCGCTCGTGGTACTTGCTTCAGTTGTGGTACTGCTTAGTGCACCGGTGGTTGTAAGGCCAGCTGTGGTAGTCTCGCTCGTGGACGACTCCGTGCTGCCTACTGTGGTGGTGGTTGCGTCTGGCACAGTAGTTGAAGAAGTGAGTCCAGAGGTGGATGTAATAGCGTCCCTTGTAGTAGTTTCAGCTGTTGTGGTTGTTTCTGGAGCTGTTGTGCTTGTTGTCTGAGCAGCGCTCGTGGTACTTGCTTCAGTCGTGGTACTGCTTTGTGCACCGGTGGTTGTCAGGCCAGCAGCTGTAGTGCCGCTAGAGGACGACTCTGTGCTGCCTACTGTGGTGGTGGCTGCGTCTGGAACAGTAGTTGAAGAAGTGAGTCCAGAGGTGGATGTACTAGCCTCACTTGTAGTAGTTTCAGCTGTTGTGCTTGTGGTTTCTGCAGCTGTTGTGCTTGTTGCCTCAGTAGCGCTCGTGGAACTTGCTTCAGTTGTGATGCTGCCTTGTGCACCGGTTGTTGTCAAGCCAGCAGTGGAAGTCTCGCTAGTGGACGACTCCGTGCTTCCTACTGGGGTGGTGGTTGCGCCTGACACAGTAGTTGAAGAAGTAAGTCCAGAGGTGGATGTTCTAGCCTCACTTGTAGTAGTTTCAGCTGTTGTTGTTGTGGTTTCTGAAGCTGTTGTGCTTGTGGCCTCAGCAGCGCTCGTAGTACTTGCGTCAGTTGTGGTACTGCTTTGTGCACCGGTGGTTGTCAGGCCAGAAGTTGTAGTCTCGCTAGTGGACGACTCTGTGGTGCCTACTGTGGTGGTGGTTGCGTCTAGAACAGTAGTTGAAGAAGTGAGTTCAGATGTGGATGTGCTAGCCTCACTTGTAGTAGTTTCAGCTGTTGTGGTTTCTACAGCTGTTGTGCTTGTGGCCTCAGTAGCGCTCGTGGTACTTGCTTCAGTTGTGGTACTACTTGGTTCACCGATGGTTGTCAAGCCAGCAGTGGTAGTCTCGCTAGTGGACGACTCCGTGTTGCCTACTGTGGTGGTGGCTGCGTCTGGAACAGTAGTTGAAGAAGTGAGATCAGAGGTGGATGTTCTAGCCTCACTTGTTGTAGTTTCAGCTGTTGTTGTTGTGGTTTCTGCAGCTGTTATGCTCGTGGCATCAGTAGCGCTCGTGGCACTTGCTTCAGTTGTGGTACCGCTTTGTGCACCGGTTGTTGTTAGGCCAGCAGTGGTAGTCTCGCTAGTGGACGACTCCGTGCTGCCTACTGTGGTGGTGGTTGCGTCTGGCACAGTAGTTGAAGAAGTGAGTCCAGAGGTGGATGTGCTAGCCTCACTTATAGTAGTTTCAGCTGTTGTGCTTGTGGTTTCTGCAGCTGTTGTGTTTGTGGCCTCAGTAGCGGTCATGGTACTTGCTTGAGGTGTGGTACCGCTTTGTGCACCGGTTGTTGTCAGGCCAGCAGTGGTAGTCTCGCTAGTGGACGACTCCGTGCTGCCTACTGTGGTGGTGGTTGATTCATGCATGGTCGTGTCGCCAGGACTTTGTAGAGTTGTGTTCGTGTCAAGGAATGTTGATGTTGTGTTTTCGTTGGGATGTTCTATTGTTGTTAATGTATTTTTAGCTATAGTTTCGGTTGTGCTTGAACTTTGTGCCCCTATAATGAGCAGTAAGAAGAGAATAGTTCTCTGAGTATACAGTTGCCATTTTTTATAACTGTGTGGTTTTATCAACTGATAGGACATCAGCTGTTTGGAGATGACACCGGGATTTTTAAAAGCTCTTTTCTTTTTCGAAAATAGTTTCTGTTTTCTTCCATGGAAGACGAAAGTTTCATCTGATTCCCTCCATCATTGTAACCTGTAAACATGAAAAACAAATCAAGGTTGGGAATCGTACATTGATATATTCATTATTAACGGATTTATTCAAATTAGTATTAATATATACATCTACATTAAAAACCCTCAAATTTTGATGAGTAGATTTGCTAAACAGTATTCAATTCTTATCCCTTGTTTTTGTATTTGATATCGAAAATAAAAGACTTAGTATGTTTTTGATTGATGTAACTATTATTATCGATTCGGTAGAATTCATTCACAGTACACAGACACCATTTAATGTGATGCAATAATAAAGGTTCACAACATGTCTCGCTGTGAACGTTTTTTTCAGTAAAATAAAAATTGAACTTCTGGTCATTGGGTTCTGAAAATGAATGATGTACATAATCAAATGAATGCGTTGGGATATCTAAAAATCTTCTGTACTTTGGCACAGTTTTAGAACCCTGCACGACATATCAGTTTTATTGTACTCTGTGCGAGGTCGGCTTGGCCCACAAATAATCGGATTAATAATCTCATTATACCTCGTAATAAAAGCAACATCCACTGGTAGACATTTTTTTCTTTGTGACACCAGTTTACAAAGAGAGAGAGAGAGAGAGAGAGAGAGAGAGAGAGAGAGAGAGAGAGAGAGAGAGAGAGAGAGAGAGGGGCTACATCATTAGCATGTCTTTTGTTGCACGACCATAACATAGCATCAGAGTTATTTACAAAACATTTTGTACATGGACGAGGTAAAATATCAATATGTTAGTTTCTTATAAGAAGGGGTTTTGAATTTTACAATCCAATTAACAAACTACTGTGTTTCAAGTGTTTTATGATTAAAGAACTAATCTTATAAACTCCTTGACGTTTATTGTCAAGAAAACTATCATTATTCGTATAACACACCCTTTTAATCTAATGAAATGTCACACAAGCTTGTCTTGAGCACCTACACTCTGTCAGAATCCCATTGTGTCCTGTTTCATACACGGAGACACAAACCGGTAGGCCCGGAAACTAGAATCCTACGAGCTGACCCATATTCTAAATTTTTAGGATAAAATTGCATTTTTGCTACTTTATCCAGAATTTCTTCTTAAAGTATTCGGGTTGCTATTGAATATGCTATTGATAGGTCCCCTCCCTCTTGTTTTGCCTGGTAAGACAAGGCACTTTAGTTTTAATTGTGAATGAAACTGTTAAAATGTAACAATCCCTCTTTACGATAACATTAAATCGATTTATTGAAGTGAAATAACGCATAAAAAGTAATTTAAATTGTCATATTTACACCCAAGTTTTACATTATTATGTATCGCATATAGACATATAAATTACGTGATTTGTAATCCATGTAGCAACGCGTATCTTGCAACAAATTTTAAAGAATGTTGTGTATTGCTACAGTGTACTTCGTATTCGTTGAATATTTTTTTCCTTGAAAAAAAACCCCCCAAAACAATTAGATAAACTCAAAACGTAGACCCTGTATAATAATCATTCGTTACATGCAAACTAAATAAATATTTTATTGTTCTTAAATGTACAAAGGGCCATGAATGCACTTAGAACATTTTTCTATCCAAAGTTCATGAATAATATGACCATTTATTAAAGCCAATAATTAAATTGTAATCGATGATGCCTTACTGGAGAAAGAGAAGACACGTCTCCGCCAGCTGGTTAAATTTTCGGCCTTTCAAGCTGCTTATTATCTGTTTTACCGGCTAGACTTATACATTTCTACAGATTACAACAAAAGGTTCTAATCACAAGGAGATTCAATTGGAAAGGGTGTGCACAGAATTCATTCACAAAGAAATAATGTGGATACATTTCACCTATTGATAATTACTTATTTTAACCCTTTTATCACCTAAATGTTATCAATTTGTAAACAAGAATTCGCACCCATAAAACGCACGCCTGATCTCTCCCTAGGGGATTTTCTTTGTGAATAACCTCACTAGGTCAGGATACTTCGTCGGGGATTACTCTAATGCATACCATGTAAAAGATAAGTGTTAGCATCTTCCATGCAAACATTAACAATGTTCGATGCCTAAGGACAAAACCGACCCCCCCACCCCCACCTCTCGATCGGGTGTTTATATATATAACCTAGCGCGCTGGTCGCTCACTACACGGTCGTTTGAGATACAGGTTGATTATACAGTTACACGACAATTTGAGAGGATCGAAACGATACACATTGGATAGATATATACATATAATAAGCACAAACATTGCAATATCTAGGCAATACATCTTCAGGATGCAATGATATATCAAATGTATGAAATGGAATAAAAACAAGGAAAACAAAATCTAGCATTACGACTTACATCACCAACTACTTGTATATAAACTATAAAAGAAATAGCAACTACATTTGTACAGTTTTGTACTTTAGTGTTTGAGATGGTGTTAACCATGCGGCCAATCGCTCTGGTGTATTCATGACGACACCAGAGAGGAGTTGTTTTTTTTATAGGAATTGTAATTCTTCAAAAGCTCAGAGGTCGAAGTAAAAATCACTCATCTCCAGAAGAGTCTCTCTCTCTCTCTCTCTCTCTCTCTCTCTCTCTCTCTCAAATTGTTTATTTTTTATTGAATCAAATTTTGAATTTAAAAAAAAATGTGTTTTGTTTTAGAGGTATCTCTTTTTTATTTGGGGGGGGGGGGGAGGTAAAATTTATTTTCATCCAAATATCTATTCTGTTAGATTTATTTTGATAATCTTTAGTGGAAGTTTTAATTTGTCTGAATTCACGTTGTGCATCAATACTGGGTGTTTACTGTTGACCATTCAAGCGGAGCGAGAAGCCAAGTTTCACACGGAGATCCAGAGTTCAACGCTCACTGATAGGACCTTTAATTATGAGTCTATGTATGAATAACGAATATTCCCTATAACTCATATATTAAACGACTGTAGGATATTTCTCTCTGTTTCCTCATCTGTGTTAAACCTTTACGGATATTTCGCATTTTTAAAAATTTAGTAATGTTCTTCAATTCAAAGTGAACTGCGGTTCGCAATTCAAAATTTATAATTCATATTTTGAGCCTGAGATTTTCAGGGTCATCTACTATTTACCACCGTGAAAAAACGGTAATGTGATCATCTCTAGTTTTTGAGATATGGGGGCCCTTAAAATGCACTATTCATTATAAAAAGATTTTAAACATCGGGGTCGGAAACATCGAGGGCCACTACCCTGGGCGCTGAAATGTTCAGGGTCATCTACTAGCGGTATATCACTACCACTGTGAAAATATGGTGATGTGGTCATCTCTAGTTTTTTAGATTCATATACCACTTATAAAACACAATTCGCAATTCAAAAGTGAACTGCGTTCTAGAACGCAGTTTGCAATTCAAAATTTATAATTCATATTTGGGGCCTGACATTTTCACGGTCGGGCATTCTGGGAAAACTTATGTAGATAGACATTACGATGTCAATTTAGTTTTATCATAAAAAAAAAGATATGGCCCGAATTCTGAAGTTTCTTAATTTATTGTCTAACATACACATTAAAGTACAAGAAAAACTCAGGTTATATAATTCCGAGATTTTAGAGATCAACTGGTAAAACCTAGCTTTCCGTACAGTTATACCACCTTCCTAAATTTCAGAAAAAAACATGGACAAAAAATTCAGGAAATCTTTTCAGAGTTTGTTGGAAAGTCAAGAAGCGATTGATGCAATGCAGTACCACACTAATATAATTATATCATATACATATGTATTATAAAATAAATATTTTGGAAACCCAAAAGTTTATTCAGTGCAGTGGAATTCATGATTTAGATTTTGTGAATTCCCTCGACATGCTAACTTTAGATTATTTATTTGTTTGCTACTTATACAATGTACACTGTTCTCAAATTAAAATAAACAAAACTAGATTTCAGGAAATAAACACACAATACAATATGTGACTGGCATCTTCTAATAAATGACTTGTAGAAATTTCATTAACGAACCATTTCTCAATTTATTGTAGGGTTAAGCTGTTGAGGAAAGTCCTCTATTAGGCGCGAGTAAATACTGGGGGATTTGGTTTAACACCGATAAACTATCACATTCCTCAGCCATCCGGTTTTTCTGCTCAGTATCTAAGATCGAGATGTTATGTAAGCACTGGGGCGCAAGTGGCGGACTACTACACAGTAGTGACGAGCTCTTTGTTTGTTTGGTACTAGGCGGAGAATCAACACATCACTATAAATATTTAAATTTAATGTAGCATATGCTCAAAATAGAGGTATTTAAACAAAACGCATTTCTAAAGTAAAATTAATTGTAAACATGTTTCATAAAGCCATAACGACCAAGAAAAAGTGTTGATGGCAAAGCCATAAATATACATTTTTAATTTATATAACGTTCATTGAGGCCAAGTTTCTCTGGGAAGGATAAATGTGCTTCTGTCATGCGTATCTTTTATCATGAAAGTATGCATTTATTTATTCTAGTATATGTAGCTCCAAACACAATACACGTCAATAGTCGCCCTACTGTCCGCGGCAATCAAACCCAAATAGCAGATTGATATCAAATCAAAATAGTCCATGTAATTATTATATTAACCGACTTGACTACCAACTGTTGAAATAAAAGAATATAGGGCTTCGGGTAATTGAAATAACAATACCTAGAACCCCTTCGAAAGAGAATCATAAATGGCCGTGGTAAGACATTTATTTTACAAACATCTCTTTATTATTACATATGTATCGCTAAACAAATCTCTCCTACGTATTATCACTCTCTTGTTAAATAAACAGCAAAAGTCTGCTCTTGTGATAAAGTGGACTGGCCAATGAAAATCTTAAGAAAATATTATTGACTGCTATTCATATTACTCAATTTGCTCTGTTTTCCGATTTAAAATCCGCCATTCTCGTTGATAGTTTTTGGCGCCCTAACTTTTGGGAGTAGCGCTGGTGAATACAATACATAATGTATTAATAGTTAGTCCGGCCCTTCCCGTAATCTCTCCGTGATATTTGACTTCATCCGAATTAACTGATCGTCGTTGGTTTGTTCTAGAACCTAATTAGGAGTAAACGTTATCTTAGACTTCATGTCACACAATGGACGCTGATAAGGCTTGGACAGTCTTTTGAGTCACTTAGTGTTTCAAGCATCTGTCCCGAGAAAATATCAACCCTCACCCAGTAACCCCCCTACCCCCCCCCCTCCAGATGTTAATTTTCATGAAGCTAAGTTAACGTCATACAAGCTGTATAGACTCTACTCCAATGGCACACCTGTTCAACGAATGGTTGAAGTAGAGATTTCTTGATTGAACGGATTATGCATGGATTATCGTAAAGAAACAAATACGAGACTAAGATAAGTTCTGAAAGGACTCAATAGCAACCAGAGAATTCCTAAACCAGTTGAAATGACCTTTCTATCAAGTCTTCTCAAAAGTAAACCAAACGTTTTAGATATCATGCAAGATGCCGACCTTTGCTATATACTATAGACTGAGATGGGTTTTGTATAACCTTATAGCAATGTGTAGAAAAGTACATGTACGACTGTTTAACCGGAAGACGCACATAAATGCTTTATGTCAATGTGTTGTATTAGCTTATCCTGACAGATAAATAAAAAAAATACAAAAAAGTTCCAACAAAGTCAAAAAATCGTCATGATTCAAGAAGAGGATACATAAGACACATTTGAGAGAGAGAGAGAGAGAGAGAGAGAGAGAGAGAGAGAGAGAGAGAGAGAGAGAGAGAGAGATTCTTGTCAGGATCCATGTTTTATTTCGGTGAACAAGGCATTCAGAAATGGGATGTTTTGTAATCATTTTTTCATTTCAATGTCAGAGTTTTATATTGACGTTGCTCATTATTTTGACGTAATATTTCCTTCAAGGCGTATTAAAACCTTAAACAATAATTGAATTTATTTTACAATTGATCACTATACATTTAATTAAAAAAAAGTCTTTGGGATTACTGCTTCAACATTTATTTCGTGCATAAATTGAAATTTAATTGACAGCTGAAATCCTGATTTGTCAGAATTAAAGAAAGTGAAAGAAAATGCAGATTATATTCTAGGAGAGGTTCCGGACGGTGTTACTAGGTCTGTAACCGGGAACTGATCAGTAAGTAATCGCTACCGCACTCAGCCGAATATATAAATATATAATACATATGTAAGCACACAATTCTATGTAAGGATTAAACTACCTGAGAGAAAACTTGACAAAAACTGAATTCATCATTCATGTTTCTCAAAGAAAAAAATTGTTTTAATAATAATAATATTTTTATCTCACCTGATGGAAAGAAATAAATCCACTCCAATAAAACACCAAGTTTTGTATAAATCCACTTAAAACAAGGACTAAAATTTGTTCAAAGTTCTATTTCTCTGCGAAAAATAATCCTTCTTAAGAAATAGTTTTATAAAGTAATATCCAGAGAAAACGGAGGTATCCTTGTTTTTTGCCTTATTGACCACTTATTATGATTAAGCGAAATTCTCCTCCGATGTCCACCACTTTCAAATGTAAACTTATTTTTCTGGATATTTAATTTCAATCTGTATTCAATGCTGTCTCGCCACGGATCCCAGGCCAATCGAATCGCTGATTTAAATCAACCTAGCTACCCGGTTTTTGGGAAATCAAACAAATAAAGCCGTTCAATAGATTAGTAATTCATAGGTTGATTTTTTACTTTTGCTTGTTCTTTTTAAATATATTTTGATATAATTAAACAAAACAGTCAACAGCCAAACGGATGGGTGTCTATTGAGGATTTATAGGATATTCCCATGTAAAATAGGATATTTTAAATAAAATACGTAAATTTGCTGTTCATTTGCTAACTTCTTTCTTTAAAGAGCTATATATAATATACTCCGCAAAAAAGTAAAACTGTGTTCGTAGAAAAAAAGGATATGTATATCCCATGCATAGTAAGGCCAAATAAAAAAATATGCGTTGTTCCGGTAACCTCTAAAAAAAATTAGGGTAGGTAGTTAGTCATTTTTTTTCAGAAATGTATAAGAGGCAGTCTACGATAGAACCATGCAAAACCAAAATTTTATAATGAAGGGTGTATATTAATTTTCAAAGTTTAAATTGATATATCTAAAGTATTTTGCCTATTTTATCAAATTTTCGTGGCCAAATTTATCTGCACCACTGAAATCCCACAGATAAGATCATTTCTATTTTTAGCTCATTATTCATGATAAATTTCATGCATGAATTAGGCATATTTCAGATAGTCATTTAAGTATTAAATAGAGTTTAATCATACCTAGAGTCAGATTCACATACCATCTGATACCAATACCTTTGAATTTCTGCACAAATATTTTGAAATTCATTCTTTGATTTTAAGCCAGATGATCTAATATTATAGTAAGATAGGTAATGTCCAAAACACACAACTTCTCATAGTAGGATATAAAACCTCAAGAAACGTTTTAAATTTAGAGTTTCATGGTTTAAAAAATGATTGGAGAAAGCAGATGTCAACAAGATGGATAAGATGGATGGTTTGAAATTTAGTTTTGGTGAAAATTGTAAAGAAAAAGCAGATTATATACTTCAAGATTGTAATAAAGACACTTCAGCACACTTGAGATTCATAGATTTTTTAAATGTACCTCTGAATCAGATTTTGCACAAATACCAGAATCATTGTTGATTCTAAACCGTGCTGGTGTGCATGGACTGAGACTGTCAAATTTCAGCGGTCGTATATGTGCTAAACACAGGCAAGAATTTGGGATAATAATAGCACTACATGTATGAATTGATGATTTTATTTGACTAATAGCACTACATGTATGAATTGATGATGTTAATTGGCTAATAGTGATAAAAGTATGAATTGATAATAGTTGTCTTATAGCACTACATGTATGAATTGATGATTTTATATGACTTATAGCACTACATTGATGAATTGATGATGTTATTTGGCCAAATAGTGATGCATGTATGAATTGATCATAGTTGTCTAATAGCGCTACGTGTATGAATTGATGATTTCATATGACTTATAGCACTACATTGATGAATTGATGATGTTATTTGGCTAATAGTGATACATGTATGAATTGATCATAGTTGTCCATTAGCGCTACGTGTATGAATTGATGATTTTAGTTGTCTTATAGTGCTTCATGTATGAATTGATGATGTTGTTTGGCTAATAATGAAACATGTATTAATTGATGATAATAGCTCTGAAAATTTAAATTAATTACACATTTCTATCTATTATTCCTAAGTTACTGAATAATGAATATTTAAATTCACAAATTTTGTAACTTTTATTCTGAAATTGAAAAACTCTATCGGATGTATTCATTGAAGGTTGAAATTCGTCTGTATTGCAATATTTTATTTTTATTTCAAAGCTTTTTAAAAAATGGCTAGTCATATTTTATGTAAATAACTGCATTTATTTCAATAGTCTTTGCTTTTAGCTCCATTTAAAGCAAAGGTTTATTTGAAGTATTTTTTATATACCAGTGTTACATGTAGGCATTTCAGGAGGGTTTTTTCCATATCAAGTGGTTATATGTACTTTGTTAAGTTCATTACTGTAACAGATAATCCATTAATATTAAACAAGCAATTATATTAAGTTAAAAAATTGTTATTTGTTGTGTTCTTCTCAAATATCATCTTAACAATATACTCATGTTGCAAGTTTTGCTTAAAAAATATAATATTAAGAATTGTTTGATATGTGCACTCAATAAAATTTGAATACATGTAACATGAAATCTATTGTTATTGTATTTTAACAGTTTTATGTCAAAGTGGATACTTATATACTAAGGTTAATTTCTCTTGAAATAGGATATTGTCATTCATAAATTGAGAAACCAAGCTATAAATTATGAAAGTTCATTATTGCACAACATTCATAATGAAAACCTATATAATCACAAGGTAAGTTTTCCAGAGAAATTATTTGTGGGGGAAACACATTCTAGATAACAAAATTATAGACACATTTCAGCACACGGCTTAAAATTGCATGAGTGGATCAAGAGAAAAATTCAAACAAGACGGGGGCAATATTCTTTAGAATCATTTATAATAATAGAGCTCATTTTCCTGACCAAATGATGTATGGCATGTATACAAGACTCAACAGATTCAAATTGCAATGGATTGCAAGACTTACCTTAATCGTCCAAGTTTTCTTTCAATGCACCCCCCCCCCCCGACTGAGAGCATTTCATAGTTTATTATTTTTAAGACTACTAAATTCTTCAATATAACTTGTTTTATTTGATAAGAAAATATACATATTACTATGTAATAATTAATGCACCACGTCCAACCCCAACCCCCCCTTCCCCCTTGATATTTCCACTGAATTTCATTTGCAACCAAATTCCACCAAACCGATTAAAGATAAGTGAAGACTATAAACTGACAAAATATTATATCAATTGATGCGTTTCTTGGGCAGTTATGCTGATTTTAGTTCAAATAGGTCAATTTTGGTAAAATTTCAGTATTTTCATGAAGTTCAGGCCCTCATATCTTGATGTACTGTGTTTAGAAATTCATTTTAATATATTTAAAAATTACTACAGGTATTCACAATGTAAAGAAATTAGTTTTATTCAATTGCAATCTGTAGTATTTCCAATAAAATAAAAAGAATTATATACTGTCTTGTTTTTCAATAAATCTATAAATAGAACAAGGGGAAACCCAAGTGCCATCCGTTTCCATGGTTACTTATGTTATGAAATAAAAATCCTTCTTAGTATATTCAAGTTAGGTTATCATTATTATATGTGCTAAGTCTCATGGAATTTCTAAACACTTCCACTGATAGCCATTTGCATGGTTCTATCGTAGACTGCCTCATAAAATGATTCTCTTAGTAAGTACTGCATGTACCTAGCACTGCATGCAGATGGCATTTGTATTTAGTGAGATAAATATACTAAATTAAGATTGGTAGGGAGCATCTAGCTTTTATTACTATGACACAAATATTTTTAAATCAAATATCAATTGAAAAATAATTTCTGTTTAAAAACAACATGAACAAAAAAGTTTTAAATTTTCGGTATTAATAATAGGGCTGTGACGTTTCAGAGGTCATTCGATTTGGTTCGAATTTGATTCAGAATGCTTTGATTTGTTATTTTTTCTATTCGTTTCAATTAAACAAAGGTCAATCTCAATATTTCTCATTTTAAATTAAAAAAAAAAAATTTTTACCTCAATTTAGGGACCAACTTAGAGCCAAATTTTAGGGAGATTCACTTCTATCTGACAGAAAAATAGGGAGAAGCTTGAGAAATTAGAGAGACTTCCATTTCTTGACAATAGCATGATGCTAATAATGATATACAAAGTTTAAGTCTAAATAATTCAGATTGGATTAGAAACAAGTCAATGAAAACTAAAACAACAATCTATTTTTTAAAAAAATTATCCAATTTGTTGAATTTAATTTTTTGATGTATTCATACATTTCATTAATGAAATGTTTTGCAATTGCGTTAGCTTAATGTCAAATAAAATCAGTCTTTGTATTTTGGTGTATTTTGGAGGTATTAGTCCAACTCTTTGACCCAATTTCAACCGTTATGCAGAGGACCTTGAAAATAACTGTTAACATATTGTTTTATGATTATTTCAGCATTAATTTGGCATTAGTGTTATAAACTAATTACAAGCTACAATGTAATTATAATAAAAACACTAAAAGAAATAAACATCGGTTGTAATCGGAGCATGTCACTCCCTAGGTTGGTCCTAATTTATTTATTGTGAGGTACAAAAGGTACAAACAGTTCTTGATCTATCTTCTTTCCAATCAACTGATAGGAATTAAAATGTTCCCATACTAATTGGAGGCCGTCATTGCAGAAACTAAATCTAATATTGGGGCCAATGACGGAAAGCGGAGAAAATTCCGGGAAAATTTGAAAAATTGGCGAAAAAAAGTTTAGGGACGTTCGGGTGACCAGAACCACAAGTGTTTTTTTATTTGGCCTAATATACATTTGACACCACTTAAAATATACATATTACACCACCTAATATATATATATATATATATATATATATATATATATATATATATATATATATATATATATATATATATATATATATATATATATCTTACACCACTTATAATATATACCTATTACACAGCATTAAATATACAAATAACACGACACAAAATATATATATCGCTGCACTTAGAATATACATATAACACCAATTAAAATATACATATCCCACCGCATTAAAATAAAAATATTACATCATTTAAAAATACATATTACACCACTTAAAATATACATATCACACCGCAATAAATATACATCTTACACCACTTAAAATATACATATAACACCACTTAAAATATGCATATAACAACACTTGAAATATACATATTTCTCCACTTAAAATATACATATGACACCACTTAAAATATACAAATTACACGACATAAAATAAACATATTACACCTTTTAAAATATACTTATACACCACTTAAAATATACATATAACACCACTTAAAAAATACATATTTCACCACTTAAAACATACATATTACATCACATAAAATAAACATATTACACCTTTTAAAATATACATATTACACCACTTAAAATATACATATAACACTACTTAAAATATGCATATTACAGCACACAAAATATACATATTACACCATTAAAATATACATATTACACCACTTAAAATATACATATAACACTACTTAAAATATGCATATTACACCACACAAAATATACATATAACACCATTAAAATATACATATTACACCTCTACAATATACATATAACACCGCTTGAAATATACATATGACACCATTTACATATAACACCACTTGATAATTACACATTTCTCTACTTGAAATATACATATAACACTACTCAAAACATACATATGACACCACATAAAATATACAAATAACACCATTTAAAATAAACATATTACACCATTTAGAATATACATATGACACCACATAAAATATACATATTTCAACACATAAAATAAGCATATTACACCTTTTAAAATATACATATTACACCACTTGAAATATACATATTGCACCACTTGAAATATACATATAACACCACTTAAAATAAGCATATTACACCACTTGAAATTTACATATTACACCACTTGAAATATACATATTGCACCACTTGAAATATACATATAACACCACTTAAAATAAGCATATTACACCACTTGAAATTTACATATTACACCACTTGAAATATACATATTGCACCCATTGAAATATACATATAACACCACTTAAAATATACATATGACACAACTTAAAATATACATATTACACCACTTAAAATATACATATAACATCACATAAAATATGCATATTACACGTTTTAAAATATACATATTACACCACTCAAAATATACATATAACACCACTTTAAATATACATATACACCACTTAAATATACATATTCCTCCACCTGAAATATACATATAACACCACATAAAATATACATATGACACCAATTAAAATAACCATTTTACACCACATCAAATAAAAATATAACATCACTCATAATATAACATCACATAAAATATACATTTTACAACTTTTAAAAATATACATAATGTACTATTTAAAATATATACATATAACACCACTTAAAATATACATATAACACCACTTAAAGTATGCATATTACACCACACAAAATATACATATAACACCATTAAAATATACATATTCGCCTCTACAATATACATATTACACCACTTGAAATATACATATTACACCACTTGAAATATACATATTACACCACTTGAAATATACATATTACACCACTTGAAATATACATATAACACCACTTAAAATATACATATTACACCACTTAAAATATACATATTACACCACTTGAAATATACATATAACATCACATAAAATGTACATATTACACATTTTAAAATATACATATTACACCACTCAAAATATACATATAACACCACTTAAAATATACATATTACACCACTTGAAATATACATATTTCTCCACCTGAAATATACATATTACACCTCTACAATATACATATTACACCACTTAAAATATACATATTTCTCCACTTAAAATATACATATGACACCACTTAAAATAAACATTTTACACCACATTAAATAAAAATATAACATCACTCAAAATATACATATAACACCACATAAAATATACATTTTACAACTTTTTAAAATATAGATAATATACCATTTAAAATATATACATATAACACCACTTAAAATATACATATAACACTACTTAAAGTATGCATATTACACCAAACAATATATACATATAACACCATTAAAATATACATATTCCGTTACTACAATATTCATATTACACCACTTAAAAATACATATTACACCACTTGAAATATACATATAACACCACTTAAAATATACATATTACACCACATAAAATATACGAGGGATGTCCAAAAAGTTCGTGGACAATCGCGTTTTTGTCATTTTAAATTGGTTTATATATATACATATTATATATCTAAATCTTTGTCATAAAATTTCAAATCAAACTAAAGTGGTTTTGAATGTTTTCCATAGAATTAAACAAACATTTTAATGTATCAAAGGGTCGCGGAAAGTACGCACGACCCAGCGTAAAATTGTCTAAACTTTGTAATTGAGTTTTTAGATATGAATATTTACAGTTTTTATAAAACATTTCAAAACTTCATAATCTTCTATTGTGATGCAGTCTGTATGGTGTCCGTCTTTTTCATACGCCGTTTAAAGCTATTTTCAAACTAGCAGAGGACTTTTACGGCAAGAACATGTCCTTAAAAACGCCTGAAAAAGCGACGTCATCTGACCGCACGGAACAGCGCACCATCATATAATTATGTCGACTAAGGTTAAACACCGATAGAAACAAAACAAACGATGGAGGAAACAGAAAAAACATCGAAACAGCTCGACTTTACTTATCCACAAGTGGCACAAGCGATATTGTAATGGAATATGCGATTGTACCCTCTGACCAAACGGTGAATGCGGCATATTTCTCAAGGTAAACCAAGGACTACGACGTTATAGAAACGTCGTTATAAGTCAACGTCAGACTGGGCCGTGCGGCCTAAAAATGTACATTGCTCTGATTTTTATACATATACATTATTATAATCTTTGTTAAAAAATTATAATACTTTCCTGATAATGGCGCCGTTATTTTGAATAAAATTACATGTGTCCATGAACTTTATGGGCAACCCTCCTACATATCACACCAATTAATATATACATATTACACCACATAAAAATGTACATATAACACCACATAAAAATGTACATATAACACCACTAAAATGTACATATTACATTACATTAAATATACAAATAAACAATATAAGTAGTCTATTTATTTATAACTTAATATAATTATGCTAACAATATCTCAACTGCCAAAGATGTTGTACATTAATAAAAAAAAATTAAAGTTTGATTGTTTTAAAAATCGTACTGTATTTAACGTTAAGCAGGGCAACTTCTAAAATCTTGACCTCAAGACATTTAACCGGAAATAGTAGATAACGGCTGAAGATTTCGTGGAAGCAACAAGTCAGTAGGCAATGATTAGAATAATTTGATTTTTAAGAAGCCGGGGACCATTCTTGCTTGTGTTGTATGAAGGTGTTGCATTAGCGCCGTAATATGGCAGCTCTGATTGTATGCTCCCCAGGGAGTTGAGGATGCTATAAATTGTTCCGGTCTCGCCAGGGGGGTAAAATGTAGAAGTCGTTCAAGCCCCTATCTTTATTTATGCATGCGCAGATCTCCTGTAGATTTCATAAAAAATGTTTCATTTTGTCGGTAATATATAGAAAAAGAAGCCTAAGGTGAAAATTGGCTAAAATGTTTTGATTTCAAGCAATTATTAAGGAATATAAAATATGGCGTCCGGAATGTCGATTTAATACAGACTCACTTAATGAAGTTGGTTAATCAAATATTTCCGGAGAGCTATACAGCTTTACAGCACATCCACTTGTGAACATGTACTCTTTACAATAAAGCAGCTACTTAGTTTTGTAAAACTACTGTCAATGCAGTTTATGTTTTTTAAGATTTTATTATTAAGACTCTACCAGTTCCTATACGATCAAATTTGTCTGACCCATCCGTTCCTAATTTCAGAAATCCAATTTTCGATGAAAAAAACTAATTATAAAACAAAAAAAATAATTGTATCCCCTTATTTTTTCTTCAAAACCTTTCAATTTTTGACATTTGTGTACTTTAATTAATAATTATAAACTTCTCTTTATAACAGTTTCTGATTGTTCTATTATTTATCATGCACTTCCGCAACAAAATAATTTTGCTATTTAAAAATATACATGTATAGTTACATACATTTTTTCGCGAAAAATTACCAAATTACTTTGGAAGTCATTAAATTCTAACTTCTATTCTATTCTAACAGGAAAATAAAATTCTCTCTCAAAATTCTTACAATTCAGAAACAATGGAGCTATATGGGGACTCACGGCGGTCTTCAAACCCCATGTCGCTCAAAATATATTCACCTCCATCGGAAATTTCTTGATCCATCTCATTTCTAGAAAAGAGTACGGATTCAACTTATATTTTCCAGTTTAATTACAGGTCAAATTATTTAGGGGATACATGTGTATAAGATACATGTATCATGCACTTCATTTGTTGTTAAACCTTTTTTGTGATCGGCTTCGGCCGATCACAGTTGTGTCCATATGAGGCATCCGGCAAATTTTACTATTTGCGCACGCATTGCGCCTTGCACTACTTTATTTTCTTTGCAATGACAGCCTCATTTAAATCTTTAATTACACGTAGAATACTAAATAAACGTTACTCCTATTCGTATGCATTGAAATTAAAACATTTATACAGTTACCTACAAACTGATTCTAATCACGTTTTTCTTCATATATGCGTAAGAATATTTATCGGAAGTACAATTCGCCTACTAAAAGTAAAGCATATTCATGCCTTTCTATATCGGAACGGAGTAAAGTGAAGTCGTACCCAAACTGACTCGTACCCAAACAGACTCATACTCCATTTGTCCGGGGATAAACATGATATTTGGATTGTAAATAAAAAGATAAGCTGTTAAAGTTAGGTTTTGGATTAATTACAATTTAGAAGTTACGGTAATTGAATGTAGTATTTTGGTTATCTTCTAACAAAGTTTAATATCATCTCCTTTAAGTTTGCCAAATAATTTCCTATATCAACATTTGATAGACAATTTTCGTTTACATGCAATCTTATCTTTTTTTCAAAAAATGTTAATTATATTGGAAATCAACAAAACATGTAGCGGAATGCTTTCGCATTACATAACAAAGCTGACCAAAGATAATAGCCAACATGCCGATCATTCCTTTAAAAGGAATACTTGTCGTATTATACCATGGGAATTAAATTACAGAAATTAGCGCATTCGTCACACCTGCAACGATGTTTACATTTATTCACTTCTTTTTGTTTGGTCCAGTTTCAATCAAACCTCAATAATTTTTCTTAAAAAAGCTTATTATAACAGTTTAACTGAATATTATGTTTATTTTGGTCCATTCCGGCGATTACGGCATGCTTTTTTTGCCATATAAGGTCATGTCAACATTCGACAAACTTGTAAACTTTACATTATGTCAGATGTGCTACTTCCGAGCATGAAGACAATAATGCAAAAACTACGGATTGAAAATGTCCAAAGTTGAAGGTTAAATAAACTAACAAAAAATTATCAAACTGCAAAATGTGCATCATACGAAGGAACTGATTCAAATCTTAGAGTGTTTATGTCCGAGTTTTATAGGTTACACGATCAGAATTACACACATTTATACTCAGGCTCACACACCAACACAATTGCATATTCAGATTTACAAGTTTACAGGTCTGGTTTTTTGAACACGATTACCCTCCATAGTAGTATATTTACATTCTACTGTGTTTTCCATTAAATTCTGTGATCTTCAAATGCCTCTAAATGCAACAAGTAGTCAAAGGTTAAATGACGAGTTTAATTATGACGTCACAAACGTTGAACGCTGTAAACTGCAACGTCACAAGCGAAAATCAAAGTTCACGCTTGTGGCTGTTACTGTGGCTCTTCCATTAATATTAACTTACCCTTAGGATAAGATAGGAATTTTAAGGTATGAATCACATTTGCAGACAAGGCATGAAGTTAAAAAAATGTAAATATAAGCATTAAATCGTGATTTTTTGAAGTATACACTCTCATAACTGCAGCGGTGTGTGCATACAAATTTTCATAACGCGCTAACGCGCATTACTCAATTTGTATGCACACACCGCTGCAGTTATGAGAGTGTACATACTTCAAAAAATCATGATTCAATGCTATATTGATCGAAGATTTTTGACATGCAAAAATGACGTCATAATCGTTTGATTTCAAACAGGAGTTTCCTGACAGTGACGGAGTTAGGGGGCTATGCGATATATATACTAGCGGAAAAAAGAAACTGTGCATTATAAAATTTAGTATAATTTTTCTATATCTATTGTTTGTATTTATAAAATTTAAACAATCGATAATGGTATTGTTTTTGACAATATCGGATGGTAACCGTCCGGGTAACCGGACTTTTTCATGGTTAGTGAGCACCTATTTGTACGCACGAGTTTTACGGGCCAATAGTGTTTGGAATAAGAACTGTAAAGGATTTGTTTAAACTTTTTTTGTTAAGGAAATCACCTTAGTTTCAACAAAATTTACCCCTATGTCATGCCATGACTCAACGAAAACCAACGTAATCGGGTACAAAATACTGTAGCAAGACACTTTGGAGTTCATCGGAACACCATCCAGTCATTATGGAGACGTTTTCAACAATCTGGCAACACCCAGGATCGACCGCGCTCTAGGCGACCTCGTGTGACGTCACGTCAACAGGACAACCACATTAGACTTGTGCAGGGCTTCGACCAATTAGTCCAAGAACTGTGCGTAATCGTCTGCGCGAGCAAAACATCAGACCAAGACGTCCAGCGGTGCGCCCAGTACTGCTTCAACGTCATCGTATCGCCAGACTAGCGTGGTGCACACGACATCTGCGATTCAGAATACAGGACTGGGCCAATATTCTGTTCACTGATGAATCCAGATTTCATTTGGATAGCAGTGACGGCCGTTATAGGGTGTATCGTCGCGTTGGGGAGCGTTACCAGGACGCTTGTGTTGTGCAACGTCGACAATGTTATGGTGTGGGGTGGAATATCAGCACGTGGAAGGACCCCTCTACAAATTGTCAATGGAAATCTCACCGGCGTACGCTATCGAGATGAAATTATTCAGCGTCATGTGATGCCCTTCATACAGAGACATCAAAATCACATCACTCTGCAGCAAGACAACGCAAGGCCACACGTTGCACGTGTAGTCAGGGACTTGTTTGTTCAACAGAATGTCGATGTCTTGCCTTGGCCAGCTGTTTCCCCCGATTTGTCGCCGATCGAGCACGTATGGGATGAAATGGAAAGACGTTTACGCCGTTTACCAAATCAGCCAGTGATATTCCGAACGAATCAATTATCTTGAAAAGTTATAGACATTCGCCTAATAACACCAGCAGAATCGGTCTCCTTTCAAAGCTAGAATCATGCAAAGTAAATAAATATAATTACTTTATGGGCAAACAAAAAAAAATAAACAAAATGCATCGTAGGAATGTTTAGAAAATGGAACCGTTTGATTTCGTCCCCCGAATGCTTGTTTTTTTTTTAAACCCGCATATTATGCAACAATTGTAAACAAACCAGAATTTAGTTACTAGTGATACTAAACATACTAGAAGTAACCCCGAACAATTGAATGGTTAATAATACGGAAGTGATATAAATATATATTAGAAGTAACCCCGTCACATTGGAAGGTTAATAATACGGAAGTGATACTAATACATACTAGAAGTAACCCCGATACATTGGAAGGTTAATAATACGGACGTGATACTAATACATACTAGAAGTAACCCCGATACTTTGGAAGGTTAATAATACGGAAGTAATACTAATACATATTAGAAGTAACCCCGATACATTGGAAGGTTAATATTACGGAAGTGATTCTAATACATACTAGAAGTAACCCCGACACATTGGAAGGTTGATAATACGGAAGTGATACTAATACATAATATCCTAGAAGTAACCCCGACATATTGGAAGGTTAATAATACGGATGTGTTACTAATACATACTAGAAGTAACCCCGATACATTGGAAGGTTAATAATACGGACGTGATACTAATACATACAAAAAGTAACCCATATACATTGGAAGGTCAATATTACGGAAATGATACTTACATATGCTAGTAGTAACCCCAACACATTGGAAGGTTAATATTACGGAAGTGATTTTAATATACACTAGATGTATCTCCGACAGATTCTAAGGTTAATAACACGGAAGTAATACTAATACATATTAGAGGTAATCCCTACACATAAGAAGGTTAATGATACGGAAGTGATACTAATACATACTAGAAGTAACCCGAAACATTGGAAGGTTAATATTACGGAAGTGATATTAACATACTAGAAGTAACCCCGACACATTGGAAGGTTAATAATACGGAAGTGATATTAACATACTAGAAGTAACTCCGACACATTGGAAGGTTAAAAATACCTTAATATACACTCAAAAAAACCCTAACACATTGGAAGGTTAATATTACGTAAGTGATTTTAATATACACTAGAAGTAACCCCGACACATTTAAAGGTTATTATTACAGAATTGATACTAATATAAACTAGAAGTAACGAGAGTGATACTAATACATACTAAAAGTAACCCCGACACATTGTAAGGTTAATGATTCTGAAGTGATACTTATACATACTAGAAGTTACCCAGATACATTGGAAGGTTAATATTACGGAAGTGATACTAATACATACTAGAAGTAACCCCGATACATTGGAAGGTTAATATGAAAGTGATACTAAAACATACTAGAAGTAACCCAGATACATTGGACGGTCAATATTTCGGAAGTGATACTTATATATACTAGAAGTAACCCGACACATTGGAAGGTTAATATTACGGAAGTGATTTTAATATACAATAGAAGTAACCACGACACATTGAAAGGTTTTTAGTAAAGAATTGATACTAATATAAACGTGAAGTAACCCGGGCACATTGGAAGGTTTATTTTACGGAATGTTTATTTTTTTTAAAAGGTTAATAATACGGAACTGATACTAATATTTAATACTAAAAGTAATCCCGACAAATTGTAAGGTTAATAATACAGAAGTGATACTTATATACACTAGAAGAAAACCCGACACAACCCTTGACCACCTCATTCATGTAGAGAAGTTTTATGTAAACCTTATGGCATATGATTGAAAAGGTTACATTTATTGGAGGAGAAGTAATTTAAAATGCTGAGAAAGTCAACCATGACAAGACATTTCTGATATAAATCTATGACGCAATCCACAGAATATGTTGAAATGTTAAAAGTACACGCCTGGAGATTTGTCAGAGTAAAAGCGTACACCGACAAATAACATCCATTTACCAAACATATTACACAAAGATACTTCATTGCCGAATTGTGATTGTAATTTTCTATTAATGATATGTTAGCTTATTTCCTTTGTTATTTTACCATTCATTATAATGCCAATAACAACTTTACCTAATACCCTTACTTTATAAATATCTACAGATACAATTTCCCCCCACTTTATTTGTTTCACCTTGCCTGTGTATGTACCGGTCTTTCAGGATTCCCTCAGTAAGAAGATGAGTCACGTGACAGCCATTTAGAGTGACAACAGTTTTGTCTGATTGTTTATCTATTCTCTATGATTTACCTGCACACATTCTTAACATAATCGCACGATATGGAAATATCTTTCAACATAAAACTCAAGATAGTGTGTCTTAAGCTGAACATATTCTCTATCATATTTAAGAATACAAACCGTGCCTGACACGACAAAAATCACACAAACCCTTGATCATAATGATGTAAAATAAGTTCCGGATACTTTAAGTAAATAGGCTTTTGCTGATAATATAACTGTGGGGTCGTGGGACTACAATAACCCTTACACGTGAGATTACCCTTGACTAGACATTTCACATTTAGGGTGCAAATGTAACAACGATATTTTTACTTGGTAGTTTAGTAGCTAGAGTTTGATCATACTAATTGCAAATTTTAACTATGCGTTGAAGGTTATATTAGCAAACTGATGTAGAAAACAATTGTACATTGTAGAATGAACCACATAAACAGCAATCTAATTAAAATTAGATGTTAGATCCGCTCGCTTACTCGCGAGTAAGCGAGCGGATCTAACATCTAATTTTAATTAGATTGCATAAACAGCAACCTTTACTTGCTATTTTTCATTTTGCGTCAAGTTCAGTTTAAGGATTACGTTTATGTAGAGGCCGAAAGAAATCCACTAATAGGAACGAAAAACAACTTGTTGTACATCGTAGCCCTACTATTGTGGTGCAAGTTTTCACTATAAACAAACTAGGTCAACGACCTACTTTTTATGCTAATGACCTCTAGCAGTTAATTGAAAAAATTGTCGAAATTGTCCACCCTTACCAAGGTTTCTTTATTTTAAAATTACTAGAAATAATAAAACAATTTCGTGGTTAGAAAATTGTAAAATACGAATAGCTTTACTAATTTCATATTTAAATCATTCGCTTTTAAGCTTATGGTTTGAATTTGATTTATTAAGAATTTCCTCTATCATTTTTCAAAATTCTACCCATTTTTGATAGAGTATTTCAAAGACTTGACTAACTGGATCTCCAAACCATTGACTGCCTATAATCATTTTTTTTCTGTATTCTGTTGTCATTAACAATACATAAGGTCAATCACAAAATTTGTGAGATATTCTATCTGGAGTTAATTTTATGCATTTTTTAAAAAAATTTTTTACCATCGCATGCCAACCAGTGATATGAAAAAATACACGAGATAATGCAACTATAAATATGTAAAATGTTACCCTAAACCGATAGAAACCTTATTTGAATGGAACATCTATGGTAAACTTGTATGTTTTGTTTTCCATTCCTTATAAAAAGCAACATATGAGTATACTTTTAAAAGTTGTCTAATGAGCTTCAGCACTACCAAATAAACTCATCGCTTATCAAAACTAGCATTGAATAAAATTCGGGTCAGAGAGTTACCAGCATTCCTGTATTATTCGTAATATATATATATATATAATTTTTATTTCATTAAAGAAATTTTAAAAAAGACAGGTGGAAGAAAATATGAAGTGAAAATAGATTGTACTAGATGGTTCGTCTGTATGAGGTAAACCAATCAATGAGGAAACATAGCGAACGCATTAACCAATCAATGAGGATACATAACGAACGCATCAACCAATCAATGAGGATACATAACGAACGCATTAACCAATCAATGAGGATACGTAACGAACGCATTAACCAATCAATGAGGATACATAACGAACGAATTAACCAATCAATGAGGATACGTAACGAACTCATTAACCAATCAATGAGAATACGTAACGAACGCACTAACCAATCAATGAGGATACGTAAAGAACGCATTAACCAATCAATGAGGATACGTAACGAACTCATTAACCAATCAATGAGGATATACGTAACGAACGCATTAACCAATCAATGAGGATACGTAACGAACGCATTAACCAATCAATGTGGATATACGTAACGAACGCATTAACCAATCAATGAGGATACGTAACGAACTTATTAACCAATCAATGAGGATACGTAACGAACGCATCAACCAATCAATGAGGATACGTACGAACACATTAACCAATCAATGAGGATACGTAACGAACGCATTAACCAATCAATGTGGATATACGTAACGAACGCATTAACCAATCAATGAGGATACGTAACGAACTTATTAACCAATCAATGAGGATACGTAACGAACGCATTAACTAATCAAAGAGGATACATAACGAACGCATTAACCAATCAATGAGGATACGTAACGAACGCATTAACCAATCAAAGAGGATACGTAGCGAACGCATTAACCAATCTATGAAGATACGTTACGAACGCATTAACCAATCAATGAGGATATACTTAACGAATGCATTAACCAATCAATGAGGATACGTTACGAACGCATCAACCAATCAATGAGGATACGTAACGAACGCATTAACCAATCAATGAGGATACGTAACGAACGCATTAACCAATCAATGAGGATACGTAACGAACGCATTAACCAATCATTGAGGATACGTAACGAACGCATTAACCAATCAATGAGGATACGTTACGAAATCATTTACCAATCAATGAGGATACATAACGAACGCATTAACCAATCAATGAGGATACGTAACGAACTCACTGATATTAATGTTAACATAAATCACGCCCCCCCCACTTTTCTTTAATTTGTGATAAAGAAAAAAATCTGGAGTTTTTTGCTTTTTTTACTTGCACTTTTACTGAATTCTAGGTACAAAGACCGTCCTGACAGAGTTTGTAGAATATTGGCATGGACGTTACATAACTGGCAATGTTGGCATGGACGTTACATAACTGGCAATGTCGTTGGTTCGTGTTGATAATCTACAAACACACGCTAGATTTCAATAACATATTTGATGTAAGTTCATGGATACAAAAGCTAGACTGTTCATAAATCACTCTAATGGGTACTTGGTCCTGTTACAGGGATAGAAAAATGGATCTGTTTTCTTTTAAAAAATCGCAATCACAGAGACTGTTTCTCCATTGTATATAAACCGAGTTTTGTATAGTATGAGTTAACAAAATGGAAATGGTGATTGATTTTGTTTTACAAGGACATAATAGTCTCATCTTGGATGGAATAGCATGTATTTAATGTTAGCCGTTTATAGCCAGAACATCACGTAGTTCACAGCCCGAGCTCATTAACCAGCTTACAGCCCGAGCTCATTAACCAGCTTACAGCCCGAGCTCATTAACCAGCTTACAGCCCGAGCTCATTAACCAGCTCACAGCCCGAGCTCATTAACCAGCTTTATCCATGTATTGCCATCAGATAGAGGGCTTTATTGAAGTCTGACCGATATCTTTAACTATTTGTACTTTAACATTTTTTTTTCAATGAGAAATAGTTTTATTAAAATTAAGCAGATAACGACCAACTGCTTTCAGACATGCTTTGTTGACGGTAGTGGTCGGTGTCCGTGTGTACCACTTGTTTACCCTTCACATCACGTGATCACTGCAGTCTCCATCAAAGACTGATTGTTCCATTGGTTTCACTTTTGGGTCACATATTTTTTTTTCCGCGTGCACTTTTTAAAAGTGTCAATCACTGTCAGAACTTTTGAAACTTAAATTATTTATGTCACAATTTAGATTTTAAAACATAAAACACTCTCTTCTGATAATAGGATATTTATGTGAAATAAATTTTTATTTAAAAAAAAACTAAAACTAAAATAATAAGAATATATATAATTTAAAATAAATTCCAATCGTTTTCTTTTTAGAGCCTTGAGTCAAACTTTGACTAATCTGTAAAAATCAGTAACTCTATCAGTGGACGCTAAATATGCAAATACAATGAATGATTTTAATTCAAATAAAAGATTCAATTATTCATTGAATTGTTTTCAATATGTATATGTTCACATGTATAACCTATGAGATATCTGTCTCTTGGAATGAAGAACTTTCACTAACTACTTATATCTTGTCATAGAATAATTTATTTTGTTATCCTACTCTGTTTGAGATGACTACACACACGCACACACACCCTCTCTCTCTCTCTCTCTCTCTCTCTCTCTCTCTCTCTCTCTCTCTCTCTCTCTCTCATAGCTTGTTTAATTTACCGTGGGAATGTAAAAAGGAGACAAGAACTCATATTGAATTTTATTCCCAGCGTTGGAATATAAGTGTTCAGAGCAATGCTTCAAATTTCAGTTTTATCGGCAGATCAAACGAGTTTAATGGACCTTTAAATTTTTTTATCTTACACCTGGTATATTCAATGTTATGCAACTTATTCATTGAAATTTGGATAAGAGCGGTATATTTTGAGAATGCTAAAAAGATGATGTGGTCAGTCACCACTCTACATAAACAGCGATATCAAAACAGAGGATTTGTAATAAGTTATTAAATATAATACTACTAATAACATATATTTTCAACCACTAATTATGATTCCCTTTATTTCTTACGGAAATTGATTGTACTCCACAGCTCTTTAGAAACTGACAGGACTGAAATCTACACAGTTCTATCTAGTTTATTGATCGGTCGAAAGCTACAGCGACCTAACAAAAGTCATGATGATTTCAGACTTAATTCCTATATAAGACGATTTGGCTATTTATTTCATCTAACGTACTTATGTACGTTAACAATAATTTAGTTAAATATACTTACTATTTACAATCAATTCATTATTTGTTAAAAGAAAGGTGTATGTATAACCAATAAAATGCTTGTTTGGATGATTCATGCGGGTTATGATGGTATCTGCAATGTCGCCACATTCATATCCCGCATGAATCACCAAAGATTTTAACATTTTATTGTTTTTGTACATGCAATAACATATATCTAATCTAGTGTTGTCAAAACGGACGATTTTTAGTAACCGGTTACTCGCTTACTTTTCCGATCGAGTACAGATTTATTGATTTAACAAATTTGTAGTCCCCATCCATATGAGTTGAACATATTTTATTGACTAATGATGTCAAAAGGATTGGACACAAGTTCCAAAAACTTAGAGAGTCCTCTCCTTGTTGTACATAATATATTACAATGCCATACAATTCCAGTTAACATTTATAACAGTTATAGTACACTTAATAAAATAGAAATAAATCACTAGTTTTGAATGCTGTAATACTGTAATACAAATCTAGAACTAGAATTAGGATGGATAAGAAAGTTATGCAAATACATTTTAAACTTAGATAAATCTTATAAATCATCCATATAATAGAATAGTTCCAATTCACATTATTAACATTTCACGGATTTTGAATCCGCTGTTCTTCTAAAATGTGTTCACGCTTTTGATGTCTGCGGTGGCATCTTTCCACGGTTTTGATGTTTGCGGTGGCATCTTTCCACGCTTTTGATGTTTGCGGTGGCATCTTTACATGCTTTTGATGTTTGCGGTGGCATCTTTCCACGCTTTTGATGTCTGCGGTGGCATCTTGCGAAAACTCTCCTTCTGACTAGCAGACGTATTTAAATGAGATATGTAATGGATAAATGCCGAAAACAGTTCTGTATGAAAAAATACCGGACAGTTTCGAGGCCCGTTAAGACTGAAAACTGTCTGATATTTTTTTCATACAGAAGTGTTTGATGCATAAATCGTACTCTAAACACTGCCATTGAATTTCATTGTTGATTTACCTGATATTTACCTGATACAGTCCGATTTTGAAGGATATCAGTATCAGTTATATCAGTAAAATCAGTAACCACTGGTAACGGTCTGATATTAACACTAATATCGTACTGTCACAAATAAAATGTGCTGGAACAAAGGAATGACATCACTGCAAAGTTTTAACTATAACTAAGGTCTTAATAAATGCTACCCCTGACAATCAAATCTATCAATTATAACCTGTGAAAACAAATCAAAACAAATCGATCCTGTTTGTGAACCACAAGACCAAGTCTAACTGTAGAAAATAAGGGAACTGTGTTTGTATGCAATTATTATATAATATTCTACTTTACCATGGACAATTTATTTTTTCCGAGTAACAGAATACCAGTTCTACTATCCGATATTCGCTTCGTTTGGCGGTTTACTGGTTAACCGAGTACTCGCGGACAACACTAATATACAAAATAAAAGGTTTACGTTGGTGATTCAGACGGGATATGAACGTAGGGGGCGCAGAAAAAAATGCATAACCCGCCATAGACTTTGAACTTAAAATCAAATGGGTTTATCATAGAGCAAACAGCTGAGCTTTACTTACGGTCACCAATGCAGTCTTACGTAGAGTAATAACAAGTATTTTAAAAAGAAATTTCTTTAATTGGTTTTTTCAGATTGAGGAGGTGTATTTTTCAAAGCCCTAGTTTGTTTGCTGATATAAACACATACATGTACATTGTAACTATTCGTCCCCATAAAGTCTATTTGACTCAATTGTGTCTCAAACAGTCCATCTATTCCTATTCAATTAACATGATGTATGGCTCTTCAATTATCAGCAGGTCAACTAGAAAATACACTGAATGGGAAGGAAAATATAAAAGGAGATAAGTGGAAGAGAGTGAAAGTTAAAATCATGGAAAAACATTAGGTTTAACTAGATCAATAGCACGCCCTACCCTCCAAGCATAAAATGAAGACGAACCGTGAAATTATCTGTACTTTCCAGGACAAGATTCGTTTTTCAGACATATTTTATACAAAAAAGTTGTTATTGGAAGGACTAATTATAATTCTAATGATCACATACATAATATCTTCTTATTTCTATATATATATACTGCATCGTCAGTCCTACTGCTCTGTCAAAGCGTCATTTAATGGTTTTTAAAGCACCCTTTTGTGCATACTGTCACATCGTTATGTTCACTTGCACCTGGTTCTAAGAGTCAGACCGCCCGAAGGTTGTTTTCTGGCCCAAATCAGTGCAGTGGAAACCAAGTTGAATTCCGCCATCGTTCGTGTGTGTATATACTGGCTCTATTGGGGCTGCTTTCATTGTTTTCTATTGCTTTTATCATCACCTGTGATCTGTTTTATCAGAACACATTGACCATTTAAATCAATATTGAATTTAAAAATAATCACCAAAATATTTACCTGTACTGGGTATCCTGGCTCCAGTAAGGTCATAGTCGAACAGTTTACACTTAATTAATTAATCGTCTTTACAGTTCGTCAAAGGTAATAGTCGGAGACATAGTGTCCTCATGACATTTTTGTTAAAGTAATAAAAATATGCATTTCGTTGGTTATAAAGTAAATGTATTGCTAAAATCAAAATGTTACGAGATGACTCATTTGCTGCTGTTGATAATTCTTAAGTTGTGTTTGTTGTCGATGATGGTGATGATGGTGATAATGATGTTGGATACATTGCTGTTTCAGACGTGTTTCCTCAGAAGATTTTCCATTCAAACTATCCAGTTACAGGTCTACCAAACTTGTTAATAGACATTAGAAAAAACAATGTTTTAATTTGTTATTTTATTCATATTATTTTTATTCGTGGGGTCAATGTTCGCAGGTAGCCAAACTTTTCCTGGTTCGTGGGGACGTAATTTCGTTGGTAGTGTAATCAGGATAATTTTCATAAAAATTACACAAATAATTGTGTTTAGGTTCGTAGGAATTTTAATTCGAGGGCAAGGGTTATCCACGAAAGCCACGAACATTGGTCCCCCACGAACAATGATGATTCCACAGTAGTTCAATGCATTTCATCGATTCTTATTCTTTGAATATTATGAGGTTATCAAATACGGTCGGATGTGATCAACTATGATAAAGCCCTTCGTGCTTTATTGGATTTGAACATCCCGACCGTATTTAATCACCTCATAATACTCAAAGAATGATTCCTTATTCCTTAATATTAATACTCTCGTCATTCAAGTAGTACATTTGCACGCATTTTTTCATAGTATTTAACGGTAAACAATAAATGTAACTTACATAGTGTAGTTATTAAAAAAGATAAGTGATTTAGATCTAGTTTCATCTTTCGCCAAAGAGAAACAGTATTTGGGAAGAAAAAATAAATCCTTTTGATTTGTCAGCTTCCAGGCATGTAGCAACGGAGAAGAGGGTAGTTCGGAATCCCTCTCCATATGTGTTAAAACAATCGTACATGATATTAAAGTTGATATTGTATAATAGAATAAATGAGTATGCCTTCTCTCGGATTAGGAATTTGAAGTTTGTCGAAAATGCTGGAGCTGTAGAAAAGATTGCTTTATTCTAGCGGTCCTAATTGGAATGGTTTCTTTTGGGACAATTAATATTTTTAATTACGATATAATACAGAATAAAAGGAACCTAAGAATTAAAAATACAGAATTTACAATTAACTTTGTAATCCTGAAAGATAAAGAACACGTCGCGGAAATGAAACTTGTTAAGGATAAATAAGTGGTTCTTCGTCAACACTTATTTCGTGAGTGGCATGGGCTATCTGCTGAGTGGTAACCGTAGAGCGCCGCATCAAATTAAACAGGTCCTCCACAACCAACAGAGTAACACGGCTGACACCCGACACTGTGCCTTACCATATCAAACAACATCAACCGATTGAATTACTTTCGCCGTACACAACCCAAGAGGACCGGTGCCCGAATTTCTTCATCACCGCGTATTCTACAGTAAATATTGAGCGTCATATTTTGACCTAAACTCTTTGTATTTGTCGTTTATTGTTCGGAAATTGTACGTAATTCCAGCTATGACCTGATTTATTTAAACAATAAAATGTTTTCTTCGGTGATTCATGCGGGATATGGAGGTGGCGAATTGCAGAAAAATTCATAGCCCGCGTTAGCGGGTTATGTTAATTTTATCTGCAATGATCGCTATAACATTTTTCTTTTAATAAATTGAATAACTGATTGTAAAAAGTAAGTAAAAATAACTAAATCACTGTTATTGTACCTCAGTTCGTCGGCGAAATCGTCCGAGTTTGACATCATCCTAATTATTTCGTGCAGTCCGTGATTTTTCTTAGGTTGATAAAGGCTACGACAAATCAATAAACGGGGCTCTAGATTTCAGTCCTAAGGCACGAAGCATCAGGGGGTCAGGGGAACCTGCCCCCCCCCCCATTTTTTCGCAGCAAAAATTTGAAAATTTACATTTTACATATAAACTTAACATGGAGCCCCCATCCCTCACTTTTTTGGGAGCATGTAAAAATGGAATTAAAAGGGAGGAAATTAACAGTGAACAGGGAAATTGAAACGCTAAAATCTTAATATCATGTGAGCGTGAATCAGCAGGTTTCGTTTGGTCAAGTGCAGGGTGCGCTCGAATTCCGGGACCGGTGTACTGAAGAAATCGGACTGATGATGGTAAACTTTTTGCAAAGCGGATCAAATTGATAAAAAAATATAAAATCGGTTTAAATGAAAAAAAGCTAAACTGTTGAATTTGATAAGATTTGGGGTCAATACGAGGTCGATATTTGAAGCCAACGCCTAGAGTTGTCAGATACGGCCCAGGGTACATGACACATTACAAAGTCGTTGTACTGTAACCCGTGTCTGGGGAGATTAAATCAGGTATGTTAGTAAGAAGGAATGGACGAAGTCAGCTGCAACCAAAGAAGTCCATTAAATGATCACTGAATGAAAAGACGTTCAAAGATTAGGGAGGTATTTTAAACGTATTACTCCTTTAAGCGTATTATAATTACTTGTGTACATGTACGGAAATAATGCTAAAGCATCGGAATGCTTATAAAACCCAAATGTTTATAAACATTAATGTGCATAAATTGAATTAAAATTGCATTATTTGTCCTCTGTGTAGGCGTTTGAAAAGTTATAATATAATGGCTCTTTTTGTGTATATTGATAGGAAATGCAGATGTTTTTCAATCACTAAGGCAATATTTTTAAATAAGATAATTTCTAAAACGTGCTTACAAAACAACAATTTGGAAAGAAATTCATGGATATCAAAAGAGTAAAGGGATAGTTTGCCTCCGTTTAGATTAATCTTTATGTATTTACCTGAGAATAAGGCGTGGTCACTGGGCAAGATTCATCTTTATAAACCTGCCATGGGGACAAAACTGTTGATTTTATTGAGGTAGTAAACGATGTGATTCCTTTTATCAAAGAATAGATCGTAGGACGAAACTAAATAGATTCTTTATTTGTACACTCCTACTGCATAGGCGCATTGCGGTTTTGTGTTACCGAACAAAAATTATTTATATTATGTTAAATATTTCATTATTGAAAGGAAGCAAATACTGCGGTCGCAATTTGGGAAAAAATATAACATTCTTAAAGAATTTGTGTAAAAATAGGAGTGAGAGAAAGAGACCATGGGAGTGAGAGAAAGAGACTATGGGAGTGAGAGAAAGAGACCAATGAGAGAAAAAGTCTATTAATAGAAATTATGTGGATGAAAACTTTACCACTCCTTTTGAAATAAAAGTTGTTTTATATAGACATGTCACCTTAAAATTGCTTTTCTGCCAAATATTTTCCTGATGTAAGCATTAGGTTACGTATGTTTGCGCGTGAAGGTTTCGTACGTGTGATAATATTGTTGGAAAATAACATCCTAAGCCCTGGAATGTCCCACGAGTTAATACTTGTCTCTTAAATCTGAAAAAAAAAGCTCCGCTTTCCTGTTTATAGTCACTGATATTTAGAAACGAGACACTATATTACGTAACCCAATTCGTTTATGAATTTTCCTAAAACGATCACCCGTTCTTGGGTCCGTATACACCCAGAAAAAAACTACTACAAATATTTCACCACAGTTACCATAGTTTCAAAGGTACATGCTCGACATATAGCGAATAAGTGTACGCAGTTACGGTGTTAATTATAATGCACTCTTCTTCTTTAAATCATCTTAAAACTGTGTGTGTAAATCAATGTATTTGATGTTACAGCTCATTAATAATTTGTCATACTGCCTTATTAATTTTAAAGTAAATTCAATGTATTTTCATTAATTTAATTTTTGGTAATTTATTTGATGATATGAAATATATGGCTGTGTTATATTTATCCTGTCTGTATTTATTAAGAAAAATCATTTTACGAATGTACATGTAGAAACAAGATCCTCACATTGTACATACTCTTTGATATATATTCCTCTCATTATCAATTCAATCAAATCGGAACTGATTGAGTAGATATACGTGTAAATCATCAGTAGGTACATGTACATGTAGATATGTGTAAACAATGGACTCTTTTATCAGAATTGTAATATTAATATCAAAAAATTATTCTGCTGAAATCATATTAGTCATTTTCACAAGAATTTTGTTCGAATGATATATTGCAGAAATATTGTCAAAATGTACAAACCTATTAATAGTGGTAATGTCAAAACTGGTGTGAGGGAAAGAAAAAAATGAACAGAATAAAGGAATACGAAAATATATAAACCAGAATATACAGAACTTATTCTGAAACTATTTGTTATTAAGGTGAGAAACCTAAAACTCAGGGCATTACAATCTTTGAATAATATAAACTTTACACTTTATTATGTGCTTTGCTTTCACAAAATATCCGGTCAAAATGTCCGCAAACAGATCCGCCAACAGTTCCATATTTGGAGTTGTATTTTATGCAAATATCGGTTTCACGAACGCATGTTCATTTTTGATAAATTAATATCAAATTTTAATGAAATAAGAGACCGGGTCACTTAATTATGTCCAATGCATTCGGTGTTTCTTTGATTTCTGATTGGTCAATAATGTTTAGGTATCCTATTACATTGTTAGCGTCCCTCATGTAAATACGGCAAAAAGCTCTGAGTGGTTTTTAAATATTTCTATCCTCCATCCCCTTCATCACCATTTTGATTGATTCTTTTTTCAGTTAATTAAGGGGACTGTTGACCCCGTACAAGGCCAATATTACTTTGTATTTTTGTACCCGTACAAGGCCAATATTACTTTGTATTTCTGAACCCGTACAAGGCCAATATTACTTTGTATTTTTGTACCCGTACAAGGCCAATATTACTTTGTATTTTTGTACAGACTGTTGACCCCGTACAAGGCCAATATTACTTTGTATTTTTGTACAGTTATGTAATCATATATTTTTATTTTTGTTTTAACATTTGTGTTTTACATGTTTTTTACCTTCAAAGTTTTATATAAATTTGAGTAAACATTTTTCGCAATAAAATTTGGTGTCTTGTCTTCATTGATCATTTATATTATGATTTGGGTAAATTATGATATGCAGGGTAAATTTCTGTTTTGTTTTCATGATAAAAGAGGATGACATAAATATATTATATCATGAAAAAGGCGACAGCTCAATGGGTGGTCAACGCTCCAGCCGACAATTTTTGAGAATTGCCTTAAGTTTGTAAATCTTGATGTTTTTAGCTTTTCTACACTAAATCATTAATCAACTAGTTTAACTAAATGATATTTGGACTATGTAGTTTGAAGCCCATCAGAGGGATATCTATTCATCTAGCTGAAGATAAAAATCAAAACTTGAACCTAATTTCTAATTTCTCCCTCATAGAACAGAGCTATAGCCATTTCATTATTATTTGAACAATTCAGCAGGAGCCTTCAGTCTCATTGTGTCAATGTGTTTATTGTTGTCCTAGACGCCGACTTCTGTATGTAATTCCAAGTCTTCAGAAAGTAATCAACAGTAACGAGCCACGTGATGTTGGAGCTCGCAAGTTAGTATACACGATATACCTATATCAATACCTTTCATCGCCCACATAATACATCTCAATGAGTTTTTAAACGCATTCATTTACATGAATCTCATTCATTCATTTAATAGTGAGGTCGTAATGTGTTGTTTATGGAAAATTTAAATGTAATTATGATTCTTGTATTGATTTGTTTATGGAGACATTAACTGTGATTTATAATATTGATTTCCGTTCACAAGAAATTTTTCGCCTCTCCGAGTTCTCACCAACGCCTAGTAAAAAACTAACAACATCAAGTAAACAAATAGTGTGTGCATTTGATTTATTTCTGTTTGAACTTTCATGTTTAAAACGTGGCATGGACGTGAGTTTTACTCGTTACGTAAATGATTATTATTCAGTGACCTTGGGAGAGTCGATCGTAGCCTTGGAAACCCCATTCGTGGGAGGGTGGAATAACATATTCCTTTGTACTGGGCGCGGGAGTGTATCCAGGCGCAGAGTTCTTACTTTTCTAATGGACTCCATTCTGTTTTGTAATGTAAATGTGGATTTCATAACCATATATCTGTTTTTCAGAGTGTCGTGAGAATTATGCTTTGAAAGAGAGAGAGAATTTTTCTATTTTTTTTTTCGTACATGAATTCAAAATTAATAATTTATATACATGTATTTAACTGGAATACATAATATGATTCCATTTCTGTTTTGTTTCAGCCGTTCGTTTTTATTTCTAACATGAAAATCCCCACATAATTAAGGCATTGGTACATTGATTTAAAGAAGATGGCTTGTAACAAATTGTTTATATGTAATTTATTCATGTATGATCAGGCTCTATTTCAATAAAGCATTAATAATTTGTACACTGTGTTATTGTCATGTGCTTGACAACATCGAAAACATGAAGTGTCTCTAAATTACGTTGATAGCTACAAATTTTAAGCGTACTTAATATTTTATATGATAGAGTTTTATGAATAATTGAAATTTGGACTTAAATGTTTAGAAGTCAAAAACATACTTCATGATCCCGAGGCCAGCATTATATATTGCTATAAAGCAGAATGTAAGATGATCAAAAAGAGTAAATGCTGGTCAATAATTATAGTCAGGCCATACTCTATTCATTAATCACATTGATTTGTATTTATAATTTGCCGACGTTCGAACGAAGTAGACTTACAATCATACGTATATCTATAAATATGCGTTGACAAGGGAATAACTCTTGGATATCCCGAGCAGAAAACAACCTCTCTCTCTCTCTCTCTCTCTCTCTCTCTCTCTCTCTCTCTCTCTCTCTCAGTTACATAATGTATGTGTATGGTTATTCAAGTTTATCATTGATAACATATAATTATATATAACGATTATTCAATAACATAATTATCATATCTCAAATCTGGTTTGACTGGAATATCATGGCGATGTTTTCTTTCGTTTCTGCTTCCTGTGACAATTTAAAATTCATGTGACAAAACAACTTAATAGTAGGCCTACATCTTCGCCAAATAAGGAAATCTTTCACCTCTGTTCTATTGATTTATTTACATCTAACATGTAAGGAAGTCCATTTCTGTCTGAGATGTTGATTTATGCATGAATATATTTCTTAAATGGATTGGCTGATAGAAATCAATCACACATGTATATATATCATTACTTAGTATAAGCTTAATGGAATGAATATACTGTGGTTTATACTTATTCACAATCACGGCGACAGTGCTGATTTTTTGGGATGTCATTGAAATACGAATTACAGTCATACATGTATTATTTGAGAATAATTTAAAGTTACTTTTTTACTAACTGTCTCTCCCTGGTGATTATTGATGCCTCAATTTTTTTTTCAATTCCCATGACTAATTTCAAGTACACGTAACCCGAAAATGAATAAAGCGTCAGGCATGTAGCATCGTTTTTGAAATTGGGGGGGGGGGGGGGAGGCAGACTCATCCAAAAAATCTTGACAAGCAAACAAAATTAAAAAAAAAAATTAAAAAAGGTTTAACATAACTTTAAATTTTGGTTTATAGCATGCGACTATTCGAATTTTTTTATTGCAGTCCTCTGTTTTGAATAAAGAAAAGTAAATTTGCTTGTAAACTTTCTTAAATATGTATGAGACATGAGCTTAAACGATCATTGTTTACCGCTGATTTATTTACATCTTTGCACTTTCAGCAGTGGGGGAAGTGACGTAATTAAGTTAAAATATAATATAACCCCTTTGTGATACATTATCATACCTCTTCTTTGATTAAACATATAATATCACTACAAATAACATGTAGAAACAAAAGGAATTCACTAAATTCTGAGAAATTCATAACGCAGTTGAACGCATGGTTGCACAATATTATGCATTGAATAGTCTATGATTTTGAGTATTACCGTATGATAACAAACGAATAATTTTACGAGTTTTGTTTATGTATCACAACCCCTACGACCTTTAGTCTGATCCCAAAAGAGACATAATTTTAAATACATTTTGTAGAATATCAAATTAACATGTACAGGGATTTTTCTATGTTATTATCGCGAATCCGATAACTGGTACAGTAACTCGTTAAAACTCGGCAAATTCGGGGCGTGCTAAAAAAGCACACAAACAAAATGTTTTGGGTTGTCAATAATGACGTAACCTAACAGCTGCATAAACAAGGAGTTCACCATTTAAAGTATGTCAAGTTTTATTAAAAAATATCAAGAAATAAGGAAATATGAAAAGAAAAAAAAACCGTTAAATTTTAGCCGATAACTGTTACAGTGCCAGTACCTTTAACTTTAATTTCACTGTTTATTTCCTTATTTTCAATTCAATTTTTACATGGTCCCATAAAAGTGAGGGGGGGGGGCAACTCCATGTTAATTTATTTTTTTGTATGTAAATTTCAGAAAAATCTTTGCTGCGTAAAAAGTTGGGGGCCAAGCCCCCCCACCCCCGCCCACCTGCCCCCCCCCCCTTCTGACATGTCTGATGCGTTATGATTTATTCGATCGGGATCGACATTACATATATCATGAAATACGTAAACATCACAGTAATGAACATGTGAGAAAAGGGGGCGTCGTATTGCAGCTATGCCTTCTGCAACAGTCACAGTCCGGTATTTTATTTTTTTATATAACATGAAATGTTTGCTTTATCTGAGTTCACTGTTAATCAAGTGACCAATACTGATATCAAAGTTATTACATGTACCTGAGTTCTCTCCATGTATACAATATAAATGAAATCACACACTCAGGAGAGCGACTTGTAAGAGGGTATACATGTAGTTCAAACTCTGATGCTATAGAGAAGTCAGTGCACCCATTTAAGATTTTACACTATGCCGTTTATAATTAAATGAAAACTAATTTAAGCCTACACATACATATTGCAATATTTATAAACGCACTGCTCTTTGATATTCTTAATATTATGTAAAGCTGCAATATATGATCTTGCACCTTGTGACACTGTCACACATACATTTCCCCAAACAAAAACTTTTCTTAAGAAATCATATCAAAATCACTTAAAAATCATATCGAACTCACAAATTCATGATTTTGCTCTATGATTTACATGATCCATTAAATGAATCATACCCAAATCATAGGTGACAAATAAGGAAGTATGATCCTAATGTGGTTTGCTTCTTGGTTTTGAGTCTGCTATGATTTTCTTGTGATTCTGGTATATGCTATTATCTTAGGAGGCAACAGAGCATGAGTTTGAAATGATTCGTTAACTGCCAGATAAACTGACCACTAAGAATTAAGATTACTGCATAACAGGAAGTTGAGTTGCAAATTTTGAATGTTCATCTTGGAGCCTAAATGTGATGTACATGTCAGGAAAACTTGTTATTGTTGGGCATCTAGTTCTATCTTGGCATATTTATAAAGTGAATTTATGGAAGTATTTTTGGGGGAATATATTCTTATTCACTTGAGGTAAATAATATTTTATAATGACTAATTGACAATACACTATCAAGTGATTTATTAAGTGAAGCAAGCAACTAATGCATGGATGTATCATTAGTTCAGACCTGGAGCTACAGACCTGCAGCTAGGTTTTGAAATGCACACATAATATTTTAACTTGTACAATTCATGTAATAATTGCTAGAAGAGTTTGAAATAACAGTATAATTATCATCTAAATTATGGAAAACTTTAATCCTTTGTTCTAATTCATATTATATTGGATTAACGATATAGTTCATGTGACATATATGTATACTATTTTCATATTTGATAATTGACAATGTATTTCAAATATTAAAAGGATATATGTCTGTTGCAAATTATAAATTAAGTGTTCAGTTTTTTCTGTAAGAAATTATTGTATAATTGTCCTTTAACAGGTCATTACAGGATCATGGTTTTGATACGAGTTGTTAGTTACAACAGATCATACCAGGACCATGGTTTTAATACGAGTTGTTAGTTACAACAGATCATACCAGGACCATGGTTTTCTTGCAATTTATTTAGTTTAACAGATCATCCGAGAACCATGATCCATTAACTCATTTGCATGTGAAATTTTCCTATACCGAAATCATCTCAAAACCATGATTTACACACAAGTCATTGATATGATCCCTTGGGCTAATTTTTCTGTTTGGGTCATTGTATCTTGAAATCATTTAATATGCAGTAGACAAAGCTTGTAATGTGGATCATGGCCCTTTTTCACATACATCTTCCCTTAATTTTTATAATCATGATTGTATTATTATTGTTTTTGATGTTTCGTATGCCTCCCGAGGAACCTGAATTGGTGAATATACAACCATTCATAGTGTTTTTTATTTGGTTTTTAGGGAGATAAAAAATAAACACACTGGTATAGACATAACTATTCCCCGATTCACCCAAGAGAAGGGACTTTTGCAGTCAACATATGAGTACCAAGTTGTGGTTGTATCAAATTTACCATATTTTAAGAGTCCCAAACATAAAGAGAGTGACACAGTGCAGTTTATGGTAAATGAAGTCAAGCTGGAAATAATCAAGATTTTTCAAAGTTTTAGCTTTTGAAATCTGTGAATCAATTTTAATTTTTTTAAATTCTATATCCTTGATATTGTGCATGATTTATGTAAATTTATATCAGAGCCATGGTAGGTATGTTTTGAATAGTTTTAAACAAAGAATAGAAAAACAAGTGTACCTGTAACTACCATGCATGTATTTTTACTAGGTAAAGAAGAAGTATTCAGATTTTGAAGAGTTGTGGAGTAAACTATTTGAGAAGTATCACTCCTTAGTACTGCCCCCACTGCCAAAGAAAGCACTTCTGGTCAACGACAAGGTGGCCACTGAACGAAGGTCAGGCCTGGAAAAATTCCTCTCTTTTCTGGCCAGTTCAGCAAAGGTGTGTACATCCTCACTGCTCCTGGAATTTCTAGGTAAGTTCCTAAAAGATGAAACCACATTTGACAGTGTTTTTTTATTGAAATGTTCTTGTTATAGGACTGATCATGTTATTCTTAGCTGTCAAACTGAATCGGTAATGATTTTACTTCTGGATTGAAATGTATCATGCGTTTGACCAATCAGATGCCTCTATTTTTGACAAATCGGTGATTATCAATATACCCAATAGAAATAATGCATGATTAGACCAATTAGTGAGAACTTGCTTGGTATAAATACAGCCACCCTATCATCACCCTATAATTTTTAGTCAGTCTTCTGCCAGTGAATGACTTGAAAGGTCTTCTCATGTAACTTCTCAGTTAGAGTTCTACAGAATAGGGATTTGAGCTGTGTCGGAGGGCTACAGAATTGTTAGCTAGACCACTCAGTTCTAAACCCTGCTTCTGTAACTGTGTCATGGTGACTGGATAGTGTCTTTGATTGTGACTTAGTGACTTTAGACTGTATTGGTGAATTGATAGTGGTTGTGTAGCACAGTAGTAGCAAACAGAATTGTTTGTTTAAACCCACAGTCTACAGTTAGTTGATAAGAGGTTGATTTTGCATTTTGATTCTTTGTTAGTAATTCTACAATCAGGTTGATTTTGCGTTTTGATTCTTTGTAAGTTATTCTACAATGAAATAGCCAACGTAGGCCCTAGGAAAATCTTATGATAACTGCGTCTTATATTGGCAGTTGAAAGCCTGTTGCTTTGTTGAATTTTACTTTATTCTTAGGAAGGAACCTAAGCGAACTCACGATTTATTAGATGATTAATTTTGAAAGTTATTTGATTTGTGTCAGTTACAATGTCAATCCATTTTTTGCATTTACTAAGGTTAATGATCAGAATTCTTGTGTTGCATCATTAGGTGTAAATTCAATCAAAGCTGGGAAATACACCCAGGAAGGACTTAAGCGTGAAGAAAGCACTGAAGAAGACCAGGGGAAGGAAAACAATGATGGCAAAAGCCTGACTGAAGGAGGGGGTAAAAGGTGATCTTGACGCTTACACAAAACAATGTAGTTGTAGAATTTAAACAAAATAAGAAATATTGCATGTCATCGTTAGATACATAAAATCATGATTGACATAAATTAACTGGATGAATCTGTGCCATTCAGTCAACTTAAATGTGACTGAAAGGTACCTGAAAGGTGACTGAATGGAATCGTATACCACTCAGTCACCTTTTTAGACCTTTCAGTTAACATTCAGTTGGCTGAATGGCAGAGCTTTATCCTGTGATTGACGTGAATCAAAGTACTTATTCCTTAGATAGGCCACATTCCTAAATTTATGAAAAAAAAAGCAGCCCAAGCACAAAGCTGCCATTATCGAAAAAACCCCAACTGAAACCGGACGGATCATAATATTCCCGTTAGAGAGCTGCACAAGGCTTCTCTTTAGGCATTGCATAATGTATTGTAAAATCTTGGGATTTTTATGAGTTTAACAATATCTTTAATTTTTAAAGTCTTTATATTGAAAATTTTTAAAAGAGAACAATACAACAACTGTTGTTCAGGTGAATGATGCGGCCCATGGGCCTCTTGTTGTTATATCTAGCAATACACATTAAACTATCTTAAAATGATTCAATATTTTCAGTATATTTCTTTATTATACATTGATTACCATAAAACTACAGTACATGTACCAGTTTGTTGCATTCACTTTGTAATTGACTCTCGGGACTAACTACAGAAAATGAATTGTCAGTTTGTTGTGTTCTGTTTGCAATGTCTTTGTTTAACTCAGACAAATGTACAAGTACAAATTTACTGCTTTGTTTGTAGTGGACTCTTTGATGAGGAAGATGAGGACACAGATGACTTGTTCAATGAGGAGCAGGAGGAGGAGCCTGAGATTGTGACAGAAATGACAGCCAGACATGTAACAAGTATGGCGCTTTAAGTTGTTATATAGCTCTAAGTGGTCTAACAGTGATTTTGACATAGGTGGCAGTCAAACATGTAATAAGTATGGCACCTTTAGTTGTTTAATATCTGTGAAAAAAAAATCTTTTTCTTCGAATCCATTTGGCCAGGAAAACTGAAATTTCTGTGGAAGCATCCTCGGGTAGGGTAGATTTAAGTTTATTCAAATCATAATCCTCGGAGGTATGGTGGTTTTTTGGCAAGGAAAGCTGAAATTTGTGAGGAAGCATCCTCATGTAGTGTAGATTCAAGTTTGTTCAAATCATAATCCTCGGGGGTAGGGTGGGGCCATAATGGGGGAGGGGGTGAATTTTACATATAAATATATAGAGAAAAAATTTAAAAATCTTCTTCTGAGGAATCAATTAGCCAGGAAAGCTGAAACTTATGTAAAAGCATCCTCAGGTAGGGTAGATTCAAGTTGGTTCAACTCATCATGGGGCCACAATGGTGGGGGGGGGGGGGGACGACAAATTTTATATAGGAACTAATATAGTAAATCTTCAAGGGACATGAAGTTTGTTAAAATGAAGGACCAGGCCCTTTTTTAAGGGGAGATAATTAAAATTATTAAAAATTTGTTGGTATTTTTCAAAACTCTTCTGGCCAAAAACCAATATGCCAGAAATGATGAAACTTGTGTGGAAGCATCCTCAGGTAGAGTAAATTCAAACTTCTTCAAATCATGATTCCCGGTGGTAGGGTTGGGTCACAATGGGGGGTTAAATTTTACATAGGAATGCATGTACATAGAGTAATCTTTGAAAATCGTCTTTTCAAAATCCGATTAGCCAGAAATAGTGAAACTTGTGTGGAAGCATCCTCAGGTAGTGTAGATTCAATTTAGTTTAAATCATGATCCCCGGGGGTGGGTGGGGCCATAATGGGGTGGATCGAATTTTACATAGGGATATAGAGAGAGAAATCTTGTCAGAGTGGGTTAAAAGCATCAGATGTATATTGAAATTTCGTATTAAACGACTGAGAGGTCAAATAAAAACCATCTATCCTGTTTTCAATAAAGCAGAAGTGAGAAAAGAACTAGATAGATTGCATGATCAGTATGTACTAGTACTGGTCCCTGCTGATAAGGCAAGTAACAGCATTGTCTTTGTTTGTAAGGCACATTATATTAATTGCATTTTCAAAGAACTAGGTTTCGATTCTACATATGGTAATCCTACTTACACACATAGCAGCCTTTCCAAGCAGGAAATACTTCAAAATCATAAATCGGTTATGGATATCTTTAATATCCCCAATAAACAAAATTTAATGAATTTGATTTACCTTATTTGTACTGGATTCCAAAGATTCACAAAAGTCCGTACAAACAGAGATGTATAACAGGTTCCAGTAAATGTTCTACCAAACCTCTCTCTTTACTCCTTACTAAAATTCTTATATTAGTGAAGGAGAAACTTCAAGAGTACTGTACAACAATATACTCCAGAAGTGGTGTGAATCAGATGTGGATACTAAAAAACTCTAAAGAATTATTAGAAACTTTGAGGTCACAAAATCTTACCAAATCAATAGCATCAAAACGTACGATTTTTCAACGCTTTATACAACCATTCCCCACGACAAATTAAAATCTAGGATTTTTGATATCATCGACAGTTGTTTCTTCAATAAAAATGGAAGTCGTAAAAATGCTTACCTTGTCATTGGACATCTGTTAAAAACCATTCTGATTGCACACACAAGTACTCTGAAGTTGGCATTAAAAAGATGCTTGAGTTTCTGATAGACAACATATATACTAGCGGAAAAAAGAAACTGCATTATAAAATTTAGTATAATTTTTCTATATCTATTATTTGTATTTATAAAATTTAAACAATCGATAATGGTATTGTTTTTGACAATATCCGATGGTAACCGTCCGGGTGAACGGACTTTTTCATCGTTAGTGAGCACCTGTTGTTTATTGAAGAATTTGTACGCACGAGTTTTACGGGCCAATACTGTTTAGAATAAGAACTGTAATGGATTTGTTTAAATTTTTTGTTAAGGAAATCACTTTAGTTTCAACAAAATTTACCCCTATGTCATGCCACGACTCAACGAAAACCAACGTAATCGTGCTGTTGGGATGCTGCAAGCTGGAATGGCACAACATACTGTAGCAAGACACTTTGGAGTTCATCGGAACACCATCCAGTCATTATGGAGACGTTTTCAACAATCTGGCAACACCCAGGATCGACCGCGCTCTGAGCGACCTCGTGTGACGTCACGTCAACAGGACAAACACATTAGACTTGTGCATCTGAGAAATCGTGCCCGTAGCATTCCAGGGCTTCGACCAATTAGTCCAAGAACTGTGCGTAATTGTCTGCGCGAGCAAAACATCAGACCAAGACGTCCAGCGGTGCGCCCAGTACTGCTTCAACGTCATCGTATCGCCAGACTAGCGTGGTGCACACGACATCTGCGATTCAGAATACAGGACTGGGCTAATATTCTGTTCACCGATGAATCCAGATTTCATTTGGATAGCAGTGACGGCCGTTGTAGGGTGTATCGTCGCGTTGGGGAACGTTACCAGGACGCTTTTGTTGTGCAACGTTGACAATTTGGTGGAGGTAGCGTTATGGTATGGGGTGGAATATCAGCACATGGAAGGACCCCTCTACAAATTGTCAATGGAAATCTCACCGGCGTACGCTATCGAGATGAGAATTATTCAGCGTCATGTGATACCCTTCATACAGAGACATCAAAATCACATCACTCTGCAGCAAGACAACGCAAAGCCACACGTTGCACGTGTAGTCAGGGACTTGTTTGTTCAACAGAATGTCGATGTCTTGCCTTGGCCAGCTGTTTCCCCCGATTTGTCGGCGATCGAGCACGTCTGGGATGAAATGGAAAGACGTTTACGCCGTTTACCAAATCAGCCAGTGACATTGGCTGATTTAGGCCAGGCTTAAACCAACATCTGGAACAACATCCCTCAAGCATTTCTGAACACTTTAGTGGCATCAATGAGGCGTCGCTGTCAAGCATGCGTGAACGCAAATGGTGGTCACACGCGTTATTAATTTTGTTAATTCAATTTCAAATAACAGTGACTTTCCAGTGACGTTAACATTAATGTGTTATGAGATGTTGTTACGAATACATGTGTAAACAGTATTACAAAAAATAAAATTTGTTCATTGTAATTTTTAAGTGTTTTTTCATATATTAAATAATGCACAGTTTCTTTTTTCCGCTAGTATATGTAGTTTTTGGAAATCAAGTCTTCTAACCCATGGGTACCAATTGTGCCCCATTGTTAGCAGACCTATTTATGTATTCTTATGAAGCAGAATTTATTCAAAAACTTGTACCTGAAAAAAAATCAATCGCTGTGGCCCTCAACTCAACATTCAGGTATATCGACGACGTATTATCAATTAACAATTATTATTTCCATACTTACGTCGACTAGATATATCCGAGTGAACTTGAAATAAAAGAAACCACAGATCCTGCGTCATCTGTTTCATATTTGGATATTTTACTGGAAATGGTAACCTAACAACAATACTTTATGATAAACGCAATGACTTCAATTTTTCTATAGTCAACTTTCCTTACTTATGTAGCAATATACCTTCATCACCTCCTTATGGTGTTTTTGTCTCTCAGTAAATTCGATACGCAAGGGCATGCTCTTCGTATGAACAGTTTCTAAGGAGAGGCAAACTACTTACACACAAGTTGATCAAACAGGACTATCAACGGTCTCGTTTGAAGTCATCTTTTTGTAAGTTCTATGGTCGATACAACGACCTTGTCAGCAAATACAATCTTCCACTGGGTCGCATGCTGACTGACGTTTTTCATACTAATTGTTAAACCATAATTAATAACCTAATTGTCTACGGACTTTTCTGTTTTTTCCCGATTACGGAAAGATCACACGGCGGGTGTAACCGGTCAGCAGAGGATGCTCACTCCTTCATGGCACCTGATCCTACCTCTATCTTTTTGGAGGTCCGTGTTGCTATGCTTTGAATTTGTATTTCGTTTTATGGATTTTTGAGATGGTTGACGGTTTGTTATTGTCATTTTTTCATCTTCAAAAATCTTTTCAAAAACCGATTGTCCAGAAAAGGTGAAACTTGTGTGGAAGCATTCTCAGGTAGTGTAGATTCAAGTTTGTTCAAATCATGATCTCCGGGGCTGTGTGGAGCCGTAATAGGGGTGGATCGAATTTTACATAGGGATATATAGAGAGAGATCTTAAAAAATCATCTCAAAAACCTATAACATAGGAATATACTGAGAAAAATCTTTAACTTTAAATTTTTTTTATAAAAATTGATTTGCGTAGAAAAGCTGTAAATTTAGTGGAAGCATCCTCGGATAGTGTATATTCAAATTCTTCAAAATCCTTATCTTCAGGAGTAGGGTGGGTCCAATTTTACAAAGGAAAACACATTAATCATTCACAAAAACTGAAATGTTATACGTTTTACTTATACATGTATATGCAAGCATTTTGACATGTGTTGATTCTTTATAATTGTTTAGACTTTGGTTCCTTACCGATTCTTGGGCCTCATAATGGGTTCAAAGTTTGACGTAGGTTTATATCCCATTTATAAACAATTGTTAAGGATCGTTTTGAGAACTGCAATGTTTAATATTTGATACGACTATAAAATCATCCTGTTAGAAAAGGGGAATAATAACAAACATAAGACTATTCGGGGGAGGGGGGCGGGATTTTCATTCATACAGGATCTACATATATTATACTATTTAATATGACTCCATAAATCTAATTTTATCATGCCTATTGTTGCTCAGGTGAGCGATGTGGTCCATGGGCATCTTGTTTTTATATCTGTGAATAGTCTAACAAAGATTGTGACAAAGATGACAGCATAGACATAGAACAAGTATGGCACCTTTAGTTGTTTTAAAGCTTTGAGTAGTTGTTTAATAGCTGTGAATAATCTAATAGAGATTGTGACAAAGATGGCAACCAAACATGTTACAACTTACATACTGGCGCCTTTAGTTGTTTTATAGCTGTGAGTAGTTGTGTATTAGCTGTGAATAGTCTAACAGAGATTGTGACAAAGATGGCAGCCTATTATGTTACATAATGGCGCATTTAGTTGTTTATATTTGTGAGTAGTTTATTATAGCTGTGAGTAGTTGTTTATATCTGTCAGTAGTCTAACAGAGATTGCGACAGAAATGACAGTTAGACAAGTAACAAGAATGATACCTTTAGTTTTCTTTTGAGTAGCCTTTACAAAATCACAGATGCACAGATTTGTTACTATATGACTCATATTTCTTAAGTCATTATTTTGTTGTAATAGAGGAATATTGGTTTTATTAAAAATTATTAGATGGTCTATAGATATTATATAACAAAACCACTGTTAATTCTTATTTTTTATGTAAATAAGTATAACTCCTTTTACACAGGTTCAGACACAAAGCTATTTGATTTCCCTGTCATTGGTGGAAATGTGGAAGATGAAGTGGATTTCTTCCAAGAGAAAGAAGAACAAATTCAAGATCCTGTCTCTACAACACCAGGTCAAGGGGAAGATAACTCTGATCTTTTAAGGTGAATAAAATTTGTATGGGTTTAGAGGAATATATTATCATTAAAATTATGTAAATAGTTAGTTGCCTCCAGCATCGCTTGCCAAGTAACTAACAACGGACCTATTTCGACCTAAAGTCAACATATTTGCAGCCTAAACAGCTTCAGTTCTTCCACTATTGTATCCCCCAGAGACATACAATGCAACATTTACTCTTTTCTATTGTTTTATCATTTTATGTACTGCATAGATAAGTTTATATATTGCTGTTATAACAATAGAGGAACAAAATCATTAACCCCATATTCAAAGAATATTTGTTGAAGTAAGGTTGAAAATTTTTGACTTTTCTCAGTTTGTTTTACATCTTTTAGTGTTCAAGATGACTTAGATGAGTTGTTTTTGGACCAATCCAAATCAAATCGTGATGTTAAGAATGACAGTCCAATAAAGTCAAAACCAGCACTGAAGCCAAGGCCAGCCAAGTCCATCTCAGAGGTACCTTCAACCACAAAACCAGATTTGCAACCCAAACCAAAACATGGTACAAAACCAAACCTCAAACCAAAGCCAACTTCCAAGCATTCAGACGTCCAAGAGCAGGCTGAGGCCGTCTCCAGTACCGCGGACCTGGATACAGACGATATCATGAAGTACATTCAGAACGCAGAGGAGACCCAAGATGATGTAGATTTGTTTGCCTGACAAGACTTTGGGCACACTGATGTAAATGTCTTTGAATAAGTCTGTTTTATTTAAGGAATAAGGAATCATTCTTTGAGTATTATGAGGTGATAATTTCGGCCGAGGCGTGATCAAATCCAGTAAAGCCTGAGGGGCTTTATGATAGATTTGATCATGCCCCGACCAAAATTATCACCTCATAATATTCAAAGAATGATTCCTTATTACTTATATTAATATAATTTTAAGCCATCGTACGAATAAAAGTTTTTAAATATAAATAAGCAAACCCCGCTGGCGCCTCGATTTGGCGTCATTTGAAGTTATGGGTTATATAGTACAAAATCGATACGTATTGTTATCACAGGCAAAGACCCTGGAAAATGTAAGTATTTTAGACAAGTGCCATTTAGCAGTATTTTTTATGTCAATAGGTTGACAATCAGTTATGAGGGAGCCTTCCTTTGTTTATTGTTTGTTATTAAGATAACTTTATTGTGTTTATTTTTATTGTTAGAAAATTTTTCAAATTGTGATGAAATATTTTTAGTTGAATTTTAATGATTATTATATACATTAAAAGCTATGAATAAGCATTCAGCTTACCAATTACAGATGACCAACCAAACTTACAGATGAAACACAAAACTACATAACATTTACGCAACTCATGAGGCAATTGTTCACTATAAGGGGCACTATGATTTAAAAATAATATTTGTGTTGTGGATAGTACATTACTGTTAGTATTTTATGAACAAAATATTTCTTGGTTATGAAAACAAAGCAACATTTACTTTAATTTTAAACAATTTGAGATCAACACATTTACTTTAATTTTAAACACTCTGAAGTCAAAATGTTTAAAATTTGGCATAAAACATCTATGGGTGAAGGGGAGTAATCGTTGTGAAGTTCATGGCCCCTGCTCTTCTGGGGCATGAGGGGTAGGGCTAAAACCGTAAAAAATAATGCAATCTTTAAAATAAACAATCTTCTTCTTTATTCCTGTACATCAAGCAGTCAAACTACTCACATGATTGTAATAAGTACAGGGTGTCCCAGAATATCTGATACCATTTGAAATTCGTATAACAAAATAATATTTGGGCAAAACTTGTAAATTGTGACTCAAATAAAGAGTAAAACCTTTTAATTTTTTTCCACAAAAATAGTTTGGGAGAAAAACGTGCTTTTATTTAAATTATGATGTCACAAAGTTGCAACATATGTCTTTGGTTTAATTGAATTTTAAACAAGATAAATCGGACAAGAGAGCAGGCATCTTCCGTTTTTAAACATTATTATCAAACACAGACTCCAGATATAGTTGTGCAAGTTATAAAAACAGAATATCCTGGGAAAAAGCGACTCAACAAGCAACAGATTCTTTAAATTGTGAGAAGATTTGAAGAAATGGGATCCATACAGTGGCTGTTGTGAAGAATTTTACTCATCGACATAACGTCTTCAAGGATCAAAAAAGGACGTCATTTGGAGCACTCTTTAAAATTGTTGTGTTTTTATAAGCAACGCTCAATTTGTTATTAACTTTTGAATGTTTGTGAAATTTGTTGAGTGAAAATTTACATCATATACATTTATAAAAATGCATTTGATGTTTTGCTAAATAAATTCAAACAAAAGATATTAAAAGAGTAAATGGTATCAGATATTATGGGACACCCTGTATTAAGCTCTCTACAAAAATTGTGAAATTCATGGCCCAAGGGTCAGGGATTCTGGCTCTAGGGTGGGGGCTCTAATAATTTTATAATGAAAATGCATTAAGTCTTCTCCTCTGCTCCTGGGAAATCTTCTTCTTTTCTCCAGAATATTAAGTAGATCAACTATAAGTACATAGTTATAATGAGGAAGAGTGCCTCTTCCAAAATTGTGAAGTTCGTGGCCCTTGGGTCATGGGATCTGGTGCTAGGTTGGGGCTCTAAATTAATGCAGTAATTCTTTTAAAATATGCTCCTCTGCTCCTTTGTATTAATCAGATGAATTAAGTACATAAATATGTTGAGTAATAGTGCCTTTTCCAAAGATATGAATATTATTGCTCTTGTGCCAGGGGTTTTGGTGTTAGGACAGGGCTCAACTGATTATATAGGGTAGTGTGGTGTAATTTTGACTGATTATGTTTTTGTACTTAGATTTAATCAATTATGTCACTGTATGTTACACTACGATTTTTTCATAATTTGTTTTTAGAATAAAGAAAGTTTATTGGATTAAGCAATCCCGGAATATTGAAAATGATTTCAGTAGCCTTGTAATTATAATGCACTTGACTGTACATTGTCACAGCCATACTGCAGTACTCAGGTGACCGATAAGGCCCATGGGCCCCTTGTTTCTAAATGATTTTCTATAAATTCGTAAATGATAATTTAAACCGTTGGCTATAGAGTCTTATTCTCTGTTGACAGAACGTTGAGATATGCATCAAAATGGTTCAGTAATTGTAAAGTTTTTCAAACTATACTTTCAGGCACGTTTCAAGAGTACTGCTTACGAAAGAACACCGGATAGAATCGTCAATATAAACAATCCTTAAGAATAGATCTCAATAGATAGAATTTAAAAGAAAAATTAGTTGCTTTGTTTTTAGTTCCTGTTATTAATTTTTGGTATTGATTTGACACATTAATAAGTTTATGAAGATGAACATTTTTGAAATAAGTCGCGAGTAATAAGTTCTTTTGTAAAAGGAGAAGGGAAGAGGGCTAGTCTTTTTAATAAAAACATGTATCTCTTTCTTATATCTGTATACGTAGACAATCAAATGTACAAAACGCGTGGTTCCAGCCTCTTAACGAAGTACCTGTTAAGTGCGACACGAAATCGAAATGAAACAAAACCGAACGAAACGAAACATCGAATGGTTTCGTTTCGATTGGTTTTGTTTCGTTTAGATTGGTTTCGATTTTGTTTCGCACTATTACAGGTACCCTTCGTAACGTGAAAAACAATGCTACCTGCCTGATATTATACTTTGTACAACACTTTTGTTACCTGGTGGACCATAGCTCATTAGCTTCATAATTGATTCATAGTTTAATTTTCTTTCAAAATAAATCTCAACATAAAAAACATTTCTTTAGGACTCTGGCCTCAGGATCATGAAGCAATTTCAGACTTCCAGTCAGTCATAAAATGATTGTAATTCATAAAATGACGATTGAAATATGTAATAAACAACGTTATTTCAAGACAATTTTAATTGCATTTCAAACCATTAAATTTAAAAAAAAGATCAATTGTTAGTATCTGTTATGATTGCTTTCAAATAAATGAAAAAAATGACAATAACAAACCGTCAACTATATGTGAAAAATAACTCTACGAAGTTACCACAAATTTCATAATAATCCAAAAGAATCAACCAGTAAAACCTATGTGGCCAGGTGGTAATAGAGTCCATATTGGGCTGAAATTAAAAAACAATGTTTATGCTGTGTCAACATACTAATAATAGCTGTGTTTACACCATATGCATAATGAATATTTTCTGACAAAAATACACTGACCATGCAGTGTAATTAAAGTGACATATCCCTAACGATACCTAACGAGAGAGAGAGAGAGAGAGAGAGAGAGAGAGAGAGAGAGAGAGAGAGAGAGAGAGAGAGAGAGCTTTACTTGCAGAACACAAAAAACATCATCAGTGAGCAGTGCACAAATTTTTTGCACAGAAATTTACAGCACAGCGAGCAAATTGAAAAATTCTGCATAGACTTGAACTCCATGTTACACGATGCTGCGTCTCTTAGCATACCAATAGCAAAATATAAACCATATTTTATACCAGAGTGGACTCCTAAGGTCAAAGAGCCCCACGATACAGCGCGTCAAAAGAAAAAAATCTGGCTTGCCGAAGGCCGTCCTAGGGGAATGTGTCATGAGTCCTACAGAGATTACAAACGGGCTAACAGACGATTTAGAAACGAACTAATAGCCGAACACGACCTGTATATGACAGAAGTGCAATATATAGATCAAGCATCAGAATGTGATCTCCGCTTATTTTGGAAACCAATCAAGCGTCAACGTCCTCGTAACTTCTCGTCATATCCTAAAATAGAATTCAATTGTATATTACACGACAACCCCGATGAAATTACGAAATGCTTCGCATGTCATTTTGAAAACATCTCTAACCCAATTAACTGCAATGACTGACGACGATTTCACTTCATCGAAAAGTCCTATGAGATTCTCCAAAAATGTTCTAGATCAAATAATGATAATTTACCAGGAGAACATATCACTGAAAAAGAAATACTAGAAAGAGTTAAAGATCTTAAGCGCAGAAAAGCTCCCGGTTTAGACCAAATTCAAAACGAACATGTTATCATAGGTGGACCAGCTTTGGCAAACCGCACTGCATACCCTTTCATCGGAATAGTTAATGCTAGTCAAATACCTACAAGCTGGAAAAAAGATCTGATAGTCCCTATCTTTAAGGGAAGCAACAAGCCCAAAAACTCAGTGGACAGCTATAGACCTATTGCCTTACTTCCGTGTTTCCTAAAAACTTTGAAAAACTCCTACTAAACAGAACTAATTCGCTTGCCGTTATATCTGCTACCTTTCCTAATCTACAACAAGGTTTTCAGCAGAGACTTGGATATATCACTGCCTCTTTTAATTTACAAGAGACTCTTTACCATTGTATTGAACATAGAAGTCCTGCCTACGTCGCCTTCTTGGACACTCAAAAAGCGGTTGATACTGTCTGGAGGCACGGCCTCATGTACAAACTGCATAAACTCGGCGTGAAGGGACGTCTGTGGACCCTAATAGACGACTGCCACGTAAATACATCTTGCGCAGTTGTGTCTAATCAGTCGTACTCTGACTGGTTCCCTGTATCTCAAGGAGTCAGGCAAGGTGGAGTTCTTTCTACATTCTTATACCTTGTGTTTATCAACGACCTGCTATAAGAACTTGAAGATCAGACCATTTACATTGGTATATATGATATAACTAGCTCAAATAAAACGTTGGATGATATTTCTCTATTATCGCTTTCGCCCAGCGGTCTTCAAATAACGCTAGAAATAGCATACGACTACTCCAAACGATGGAGATTCAATTTCAGTGCAAACAAATCTAGTATTCTCAGATTTCACCCATCAGATATTCCTTTCGACTTTTCCTTAATATGGCAACTTGGTGCTCATCCTGTTCACCTTGCAAAAACGAACAACCACTTAGGAATTCTGTTTTACATTCAAAACTAGACCCTAGCGAGAGAACAGCAAACGCATGTAGAAAAGGAAAAGCAGCATACTTTGATCTAAAAATATCCGAGCATCTTAATGCACGAACTGTTTCTACACTCAACTAAAAAGGTTGTCCTCCCCTCCGTCCTCTATGGATCTGAGTTATGGTGTGACTTGAGACAAAAGAATATTCAAAATCTCAACACCTTTCAACACTTCATCTGCAAACATGCAATGACGTCTTCCGAAACAAACCAGATCTAATATGTGCGAGGCCTTACTTGGTCTTCTTCTAATTTCCTATGAAATTGACATACGAAAACTTCAATTCCTTGGTCGCTTTTGTGAACTTGACACCAAAACTCTACCCAAAAAGATATTCCTCCACAGGCTTTTCTTATACCTATACAATCCAGTTTGTAAGCAAAACAAATTTATTCCGGACATAATCCCTATCCTTTCAAATTACAATCTCCTGAATCATCTCCTACTCTACCTAGACGAAAGATATTTACACCCGAAATCAGAATGGAAAATTATCGTGAAAACCTTTTTGCTTGAATATCATCTTCATTTCAGACGTCAACGGATGATTTTAGATCCCTACCTCATACTATTCAACATCATAAATGCAGGAAAGCTCCACCCATTGCTCTCTGGACAATTCTTAGAAATATCTATGAAGTGGAACTCTGCAAATTCGTGGTTAAGGTGGAATATCCCTCTGATAAGAGAGATAACGTCTGTAGAAAATAATCCCACTTTATTTTTGTTAACTCACAATTATTTAGGTATGAAGCAACAAGGGAGGCGGTGCTAAGCTCCAATTTATGTTGGAAGGTCATATTTATTTATATTCAAATACAGAAAAAGAAAATTTAAACGAAACGAACTGAACCCCAACTTTTAGCAGGGGGGATGAGTTAAAAAAAAAAGAAAAAAAGAAGCGAATCATATTGATCAAATTTTTGTGAGGCAATATCTACATGTATACCCCTCCCCCTTCCCCCAAATGGATTAATTTAAAAAAACAACAACTAAGTTTTATGTTCTAGTTCAGTACATGAACAGTACCTGTATGATGTTTTATGCCATACAATTTTTGAATGATTTTTTCTTCTCTCTACAGCTTGTTCACAAAGGTGAATGAATTATAATTGGGGAAAAATGTGACCAAGACAATTGCAAACTCTAGACTTAGATCTCGTCGTTTAAAACTTATAACATTTCAAATGTTAAAACTGAATAAAGGGTTTCTATTCTGAAAGAGCAGATATGGGACAACAACATTAAAAACAAAACAGTTTCACATTTTATTCAAGAAAATATATCCCTATATTGAGATCATACCAATTACTGGAATATCATTCATTTGATCCCCATTTTGTGTTATAACAAAATGCTCTGATGTACATTTAAGCATTTCTAAAACATATGGATCAATTTACTATTATTTTATCCCAATTCAAAAACAGAAAACCATTTCTGAAATATTAGATAAGGTGGAAATTTATCATGTACTGTATGTAAATCATTTATGTAAAAACCTTCAATATTCTATGATAAAGAAAGATAACTCTTGCCGATTGAAGCAATTTTTGTTACGAACCTAAACAACAAAGTGCTATTCTGAACTAAAAAGCAGCGCTTCATTATCATTTGTAATATGAATTGGCAATGTATATACCTATATATCATTTTTATATACAGTTAATATTTTTAATTTCATGCTGCGTCATCATGGTAAAATTTTGCTTTTTCTTATCACTTTGTCTAGTTTTCTTCATATCATGATTAGACACATGATCAATATTTGAAAAATATAGCAGCGCTTCATCACTTCAACTTTGTTTCATTTGAATCTATTGATATTGACTTTTATGAAAATCAATATGAAATATTTTAAAAAATATATGGTAAAATTAAATGCAGAGGGATATTACACCTTAAACTGTGGACGCTTCAAGATATACCTCCAGAAACATGTCTTCTGTGTAACTCTTCTTTTACCAAAGTTATCGAGCATGTTACCATGGGAAAAATATCATGAACGGGAAAAACAGAGAAAAATCCGTGGACAATTCGGTATTCAATCAATAGTCAAGAGCAGAGCAATCACGGACCTCTGGAAAACCTCAGAGGCAGGATCAGGTGCCATGGAGGAGTGAGCATCCTCTGCTGACCGGTCACACCCGCCGTGTGCTCTTTGTCGTAATCGGGAAAATAAAAACCGCAAAAGTCCGTAGACAATTAGGTAATTAATTATGGTCTTTAGTATGAAAAACATCAGTCAGCATGCGACTCAGTGGAAGATTTTATTTGCTGACAAGGTCGTTGTATCGACCATAGAACTTACAAAAAGATGACTTCAAACGAGACTGTTGATAGTCCTGTTTTATCAACTTGTTTGTCAGTAGCTTGCCTCTTCTTAGAAACTGTTCATACAAAGAGAATGCCCTTGCGTATCGAATTAACTGAGAGACAAAAACACCATATGCAGGTGATGAAGGTATATTGCTACATAAGTAAGGAAAGTTGACTATAGAAAAATTGAAGTAATCGCGTTTATCATAAAGTTTTGTTGTTTGGTTACCATCAGTGTCCATTTCCAGTAAAATATCCAAATATGAAACAGATGACGCTGACTCTGTGATATATTTTATTTCAAGTTAACTGGGATATATCGAGTCGACGTAAGTATGGATGTCACGGATCAGTATCTACTGTTATATATTTTTTTTACATATTAGTAACCTGCAGGGAGCCTCTTAAACGTTCTTGTGTAACTAGTTTTGTGTATACCCGTAGTGTGCCTCTCTGGACACGGTGTCAGCTATAGTATTGGTCAGTTCTTTTCTATTGTTTATTGATCTTATTTAAACTGCCGCACTGCAGACCTGGCAGACAGTGGCCACGATTTCTCCATGGCAGGTATAAGCAGCTAAGGTTTGAGAAACCCTTTCTCCTACTAGGGGTAAGTTAAAATATTTTGTACTCTTGTAATTTAACTACAGCTTAGCCTTTTTACATTACTGTTGAGTTTATATTTAGTATCTTTTGTTACTTTTTGATATACTGGTTTTACGAGGTAGAACTGTTAAACATAGGTGTTTGCTCACGCGTGTTCCTGTGTGATCACGTGTCGAGTGTGCGTGCTTTATACTTGGATATAAATGCATGATATATTTGTATTTTTGCCGTGTAGTACGGTGTTATTTGTCTATTGCTTAGACGTGTTTATTCTTTGTTAAGTAGTGTGATACTCTTAACGGTATGCAGTGCTCGTATTCGCTGTGATTTCGTGCTGTTGTATGGCGTGCTGTTGTTGCCATAAGGTTATATTTAAGTCCGTGTGACTTAGCCTATGTTTATGCAAGGTATATTAATCATGTAACTCAAAATATGTTTATTGTTTAATTCAATAAGGTCCTTATCCAGTTTCTGGCAGTCCATCGCCATGGTATTACCTGCAGCTGTCCGCCACTGTCTCACGCCATGCCTCTACTGTTCTACATGCCCATGATGGAGACTTGGGACGACAGAGAACTTCAAATTTTATTGTTCATGATGTGTATATATTATGTATATTTGTTTGGTTATATTTTATATAAAAAATTGTAAGTAGAAATCGAATCTTGTTGTGTTTGACTGAACAGTCACGGCGGCTGCCGTGACAAAATGGTGTCAGAAGTGGGATAGCTGTTCAGTCAATACATTTTTTGTTAGTTCATTTTGAATATTGTTCTTAAGAACTTATAGTTTTGTTATATTTTTCAGTACTTTGTGGAATGGCATATTTTATCTGGTGGTGTTATATGGGAGGACCCCGAACGGAGAAAGGTTACTCAGGTTGTGTATATGAAATAACTCTCGAGTGTTGAGAGGTCAGGTATATTGAAACTAGAAGCATTGTATTTTTATATACGTTTTTTTTTCTTGTATGATTTTTTTTATGTTAGTGTTAGTTAGCGTAGTTAAGATGGAGTCGCCAACACTACATGAGCTAACAGAACACGGGAGAAAGCTGGAGTTGAAGGGGACAGAACTTCAGAAATTCATCTTGGATCAGCAAGCTCATTATCGGGAGTTGAGAGCATCAGAGAGATCTAAGGAGAAAGAGGTGAAAGAGTATCAGTTGAAGAGAGAAGAACTGGAGTTGGAGAGGATGAAATTAGCGGAAGCTAAAGGTATTGCTGAAGCTGAAAGTAAGTACAAAGAAACTTTACTTAAGCTCGAACAACAGTTACAAGAAACTAAGGCCGATATGTCTAGTAATGCTTCTGCTAAAGTGCCTAAAATGCCTTTCTTTGAAGAAACAAAAGATGATATTGATTCATATTTACGTCGTTTTGAGCGTTATGCTACAGCACAGAAGTGGAACATCGCAACGTGGGCGGTAAACCTTAGTGCGTTGCTATGGGGAAGAGCGTTTGACGTATACTCTCTTCTGCCACAAGAGAGGGCCCTAGACTATGCAACTCTGAAGGCAGCTCTTTTGAAACGTTTCGAGAGGACTGAGGATGGGTTTAGACAGTAATTCCGCAGATGTCGCCCAGACAGAGGTGAGACGTTTACCCAGTTTTCTGTTAGATTAGGGAGCTATCTCGACAGATGGATAGAACTTGGGAAAGTGAACAAGACTTTTCAAGGACTATATGACTTAGTTCTGCGTGATCAATTTCTATCAATATGCAACAAAGACTTAATTTTGTTTCTTAAGGAACGCATTCCTAATAACATTCAATATATGTGTGCTTTAGCTGATCAATATAAGGAGGCAAGATGTGCTAACATTCAAACATTAGTTAATTCTAGCAGAAAGGACACTCCAATTGATCCTAAGAATTCTAGTCAACCCAAACTTCAGGTCCAGCGAGATCAGAAGAAAACCGCGGCGAAAACCAAAGATCAACTACCTAAAACAAGGATGGATGTTACGTGCTACAAGTGTCGCAAACCAGGCCACTTCTCATATCAGTGTTCAAAGGGACGAAATTCTGTTGGGATGGCAGTCGACGGAAAAGAATCTTTGGGTAGCAGTAATCCAGGCAAGTGTGCTGCATTTACTACAGTAACTACTTCTTAATCCGTATCCTCTGCAAACAATTTTAGTATACTGAACACTTCTTGTAACGCTAGTGCATCGGCAGGTAGCATGCCTACAAGTGATGGTATACTTAATGTACATTTTGTGAAAGTGTTGAGAGACACTGGGTGTAATGGGGTTGTTGTTCGTCAAGCGTTAGTTCCAGAGGAGCAACTGACAGGAAGCAAGCGGATTTGCATCCTTGCAGACGGATCACAGATTGAAGCACCGATCGCTCGTGTGAGTATTGATACGCCATATTTTGTGGGTAAAGTTGATGCTTGGTGTTTGAAAAATCCTTTATTTGAGCTTGTAATAGGAAATATCCCAAAAGCCAGAGACCCATCTGATCCAGACCGGAACTGGAAGCCGAGTTAGGCGAATGCGGTGATGACGCGTCAGCAGGCAAAGCGGGAAGGTAAGAAGGACAAACCTCTTCATGTACCTGACATAATTGGAGCAGAACTTGCGTTTTGTCCAGATGACGTCATCAGAGCTCAAGAAGAAGATGAATCATTGTACAGGATAAGGCAGCTAGCTGAACAACCTGCAGACGAAAGCAGCAAAGTCAGATTCTTCCGGAAAAAGGTATTTTGTATCGATCTTTTCAATCACCTACGGTTGAAAATAATAAGAAATACTCTCAACTTATCGTGCCAAAACCTTTGAGAAACAAAGTAATGTCTCTTGCACACGATTCATTAATGACAGGACATTTAGACTCAAGTAGGACAGCAAATAAAGTTATGTCTGAATTCTATTGGCCTGGGGTGCAGGCAGATGTGCGTCGTTATTGTAGATCGTGTGACATTTGTCAAAGAACGACTCCTAAAGGAAGGACAACAAGGGTTCCTCTAGGAGAAATGCCGCTCATCGATGTCCCTTTTCAACGTGTAGCAGTGGACTTAGTAGGGCCGATACAGCCAGCTACGGACCGGGGCAATCGCTATATTTTGACGCTGGTGGACTTCGCTACTCGTTATTCGGAGGCTGTAGCACTTAAAGGGGCATGGTCACGATTTTGTTCAAAAATCATTTTCCCGATTTTAATGTTTACAATGCTTCAGTAAGGCATTTTTAATACGCAACCAAAATTTGAGCGTCATTCGTTGAGTTATAAGCGAGTTACAGAGCTTACAATTCTTTGCTATGTAAACAAAGCTTTTGTTTACATTTTGAACGTTGACGTGACAACTCCGGATTTAGACCGAAAATGAATGTGGTAAATGTTAGAATCTGTTTATTTATGCTCAAAATGAATAAGAAGATGGAGAAATCAGATTGAAAAAGAGTTTTTACCGGTATATTGAACTAATGTAAACAAAAACAGGACACGAGCCTTGTTTACATGACAAAGAATTGTAAGCCATGTATCTTGCTTATAACTTCACTACGGACTCTCCAATTTCATTTGGTCATTGGAAATGCACTCCTAAAGCATTGTAAATAATAAAAACAGAAAAATAGAATTTGACCAAAATCGTGACCATGCCCCTTTAAAGGTATAGAGACAGAGAAAGTTGCTGAAGCTTTGATTGATATATTTTGTAGAATTGGAGTTCCGAAAGAAATGCTTACGGATCAGGGAACACAATTTACGTCAGAGCTGATGGCAGAGACGAGTCGCATTCTTTCCTTTAGGCAGCTGACTACTACACCTTACCACCCAATGTGCAATGGTCTTGTTGAACGCTTCAATGGCACGCTGAAACAGATTCTACGCCGTTTATGTGCAGAGAGACCGAAGGATTGGGACAAGTATCTATCAGCAGCTTTATTCGCCTACCGTGACGCTACTCAGAAAAGTTTAGGTTTCTCGCTTTTTGAACTGGTGTATGGACGAACAGTGAGAGGACCGATGACAATTTTGCGTGAACTCTGGACAAAAGAGGTAAATGATCCTGAAGTTCGTACAACATATCAATACATTGTAGATCTCAAAGAGCGGATTGAGTCAACGTGCACGATGGCCAAGGAGAACCTGGAAAAGGCAATGCAACGGTACCGCGTCAACTACAACAAACGTGCGAAGAAGAGAGACATGAAAGTGGGTGAAAAAGTATTAGTCTTGTTGCCGACATCGAGTAATAAACTTTTACTGCAATGGAGAGGTCCGTATGAGATACTTGGAAAAGTCGGTAATGTAGATTACAGAATTAACATGGACGGTAAAACTAAAACATTTCATGCAAACATGTTAAAATTATACATTGACAGAGACAATGCGAATGATGCAGTTGTTTTAGGAATTGGAGGAGTTGCAGTCGTAGATCTTGCTGACGACGATGACGATGATGATGAATTGTGCGATTCTCCGGGACAGGAAAAAACGGAAGGTGCTTGGGAGGTCAAAGTAAGTGATGAACTCTCTGAAGAAGAAAAGAGTGAAATACGAACATTACTTGATGATTTTGAAGATGTTTTATCAGATGTTCCTGGTGTGACGAATTTGGGAGTCCACGACATCAAGTTGACGACAAGTGAACCAGTTCGAACGAAACCATATCCTCTTCATTTCGTTTCCCGAGATACTGTGTGTGAAGAAGTGCGAAAGATGATAGAAGCGGGTGTAATTGAACAGTCGTCAAGTCCATATTGTTCACCCATAGGTATTGTGAAGAAGAAGGACGGGACAAACAGATTCTGTATTGACTTTTGTGCAATCAATAAAATCACTGTTTTTGATGCTGAAACAATTCCTAATGCTGATGACATTTTTGTTCAATTGTCAGGATGTAGATATGTGTCTAAATTCGATCTTTCTAAGGGCTACTGGCAGTTACCTTTGGGGCAATCATCGAAGGAGATCACAGCGTTCCAGACTCCGATGGGTTTGTACCAATTTTCAGTGATGCCGGTCGGGTTAGTTAATGCGTCTGCTAGTTTTAGTCGTCTTATGAGAAAACTTCTTGAAGGAATGCAATGTGTTGATAACTTTATTGACGATGTCATTATTTTTACTCGTACGTTTCGAGAACATGTTTGTGTTATCAAAGACTTTTTACAGAGACTTCGTGCTGCGAACCTTACTGTCAAACCTAGCAAATGTTTCATAGGATATAGTAGTCTTGAGTGTCTAGGTCACATTGCAGGAAACGAGGAACTTCGACCACTTCCGGACAAAGTGTCAGCCATTTCGAATTTCGCAAAGAAGCAAGTACGTTCCTTTCTCGGTTTGGTAGGATTCTATCGCAAGTTCATACCAAACTTTTCTGCTGTGGCAGCACCACTGACAGATCTTACCAAGAAGGGGTTATCTAACAAGGTTGTGTGGGGAGAAGCACAGGAGAACGCCTTTACAGCCCTCAAATCGGTTCGTATGGTAACGCCTGTTTTGAAATTGCCAAATTTGAATGAAACGTTTATTTTACAGACAGACGCTTCTGATTTGGGAGTCGGTGCAGTTTTACTTCAATACAAGGATGGTGTGAAGACGCCGGTCGCGTATGCCAGCAAAAAACTTACCAAAGGGCAAGTCAACTACTCCACGATAGAGAAAGAGTGCTTAGCGATAGTATGGTCAGTGCAAAAATTCCGGCGATATCTATACGGAAAGGAGTTTCTTCTAGAAACAGATCATCAACCGTTAGTATACTTGACACAAGCTAAAGTATCCAATGCTCGATTGATGCGATGGGCGTTATTATTACAACCTTATAGATTTCGAATTATTTCTATTAAGGGCTCAGATAATGTTGGAGCCGACTGTCTAAGTCGTTTGTAAATATATTTTTGTAAATTTTTGAAAATGTATCTTTGAATTTAAATTGTCAGTTTTAAAAATTCTTCGAACTTTTTTTTGTTTGGGGAGGTGTTGTCACGGATCAGTATCTACTGTTATATATATATTTTTTTACATATTAGTAACCTGCAGGGAGCCTCTTAAACGTTCTTGTGTAACTAGTTTTGTGTATACCCGTAGTGTACCTCTCTGGACACGGTGTCAGCTATAGTATTGGTCAGTTCTTTTCTATTGTTTATTGATCTTATTTAAACTGCCGCACTGCAGACCTGGCAGACAGTGGCCACGATTTCTCCATGGCAGGTATAAGCAGCTAAGGTTTGAGAAACCCTTTCTCCTACTAGGGGTAAGTTAAAATATTTTGTACTCTTGTAATTTAACTACAGCTTAGCCTTTTTACATTACTGTTGAGTTTATATTTAGTATTTTTTGTTACTTTTTGATATACTGGTTTTACGAGGTAGAACTGTAAAACATAGGTGTTTGCTCGCGCGTGTTCCTGTGTGATCACGTGTCGAGTGTGCGTGCTTTATACTTGGATATAAATGCATGATATATTTGTATTTTTGCCGTGTAGTACGGTGTTATTTGTCTATTGCTTAGACGTGTTTATTCTTTGTTAAGTTGTGTGATACTCTTAACGGTATGCAGTGCTCGTATTCGCTGTGATTTCGTGCTGTTGTATGGCGTGCTGTTGTTGCCATAAGGTTATATTTAAGTCCGTGTGATTTAGCCTATGTTTATGCAAGGTATATTAATCATGTAACTCAAAATATGTTTATTGTTTAATTCAATAAGGTCCTTATCCAGTTTCTGGCAGTCCATCGCCATGGTATTACCTGCAGCTGTCCGCCACTGTCTCACGCCATGCCTCTACTGTTCTACATGCCCATGATGGAGACTTGGGACGACAGAGAACTTCAAATTTTATTGTTCATGATGTGTATATATTATGTATATTTGTTTGGTTTTATCTTATATAAAAAATTGTAAATAGAAATCGAATCTTGTTGTGTTTAACTGAACAGTCACGGCGGCTGCCGTGACAATGGAAATAACAATTGTTAATTGATAATACGTCGTCGATATACCTAAATGTTGAGTTGAAGGCCACAGCGAGTGATTTATTTTTTTCATGTACAAGTTTTTGAATAAATTCTGCTTCATAAGAATACAAAAACAGGTATGCTAACAATGGGGCACAATTGGTACCCATGGGAATTCCAACAGATTTTTGGAAAACTTGATTTCCAAAAACTACATAGATGTTGTCTATCAGAAACTCAAGCATCTTTTTAATGTCAACTTCAGAGTACTTGTGTGTGCAATCAGAATGGTTTTTAACAAAATAGTTTTTTGGATTTCCAATGACAAGGTAAGCATTTTTACGACTCCCATTTTTATTGAAGAAACAACTGTCGATGATATCAAAAAGTCTAGATTTTAATTTGTCGTGGGGAATGGTTGTATAAAGAGTTGAAAAATCTTACGTTTTGATGCTATTGATTTTGGTAAGATTTTGTGACCTTTAAGTTTCTAATAATCTTTAGAGTTTTTTAGTATCCACATCTGATTCACACCACTTCTAAATGTAAAATAATTGTAGAATATAACATATGAATAAAAAATTTGGTTAATTAAAATTAACCTATTATTAAGAGAATGTATATGTAATGATTTATTCATTAACATGTGGATCATGGAGTGAATATTATAACAAACAAGGTCAGTATTTAAACCCCATGACCCTGTATATATTCTTACAACTATGTTATCTGTCCTCAATCGACTGAATATGACCACCACCTATGCAATATTTTACAACTTGAGTTGTATTATTTATGAAGTCCAACTGCACAATATTTAACTTATATCAAGTATATTTTTTTAATTCTGCACAAGTCTGAGTTTTTGAATTTTTAGATTAACGATCTCCGATCCTCAGCAATGTTCGATAAATCTAAATAATCTGGATTTGTTTTATTCGTACCATAAATCTGACTTTTATACAGACAATTTTAATAAGTATTTTACTACTAGTATAACCATAAGTCACACAACTACATGTTTGGCGTAGTGGATCCAAGCAGCACTGCCACTTATGTACATGTTGGTATAGAGTTCGAGCCACCTATGCACCGGTACTTTTTTTAAAACTCAACTTGTTTCTTTATTCCATTATATCAATCGTAGGTAAATTAGCAATTAGTTTGTAAAATGCATGGATACCATCATAAATAATTCATTTTATTTCATTTCATTTATAAAGGTTGAAAAAATATATAATTTTTATGATGAAAAAATACTTTGAAGATAAGGATCGGAGAACCTTATATTAAGTGAAATGAAAAAAATGACAATAACAAACCGTCAACCATCTCAAAAATCCATAAAACGAAATACAAATTCAAAGCAGAGCAACACGGACCTCAAAGATAGAGGTAGGATCAGGTGCCATGGAGGAGTAAGCATCGTCTGCTGACCGGTCACACCCGCCGTGCGCCCAATGTCATATCAGTAAAAATGTCATTATCGGGAAAAATGTCGTAATTTTGGGAAATGTCATGATCGGGAAAAACAGAGAAAAATCCGTGGACAATTCGGTATTCAATCAACATTTGAGAGCAGAGCAATCACGGACCTCTGGAAAACCTCAGAGGTAGGATCAAGTGCCATGGAGAAGCGAGCATCCTCCGCCGACCGGCCACACCCGCCGTGCGCCCCCCGCCGCAACCGGGAAAACAAAAACAAAAAAAGGCGATATATGATACACATTTGTTTTAATCAAATAAAGTAAAGTAATCATCATACAAACATACAATCTAATTACAGGATTCTACATTGTGTACCTTTGGATCCCCACCCGTTTCAAATTCACTGTTTAAGGTCTTACGCAAGGAAATAGCCAATCAAACTGAACTTAGCAATTTTAGTTCCATATATAGAGACAATTTCTTTTCCTTCTTTGGTCTTATTGTAGGCCTATAGTATTGAATTTGGAAATTTGGAAAATTATTTCTTGAGTGGAATTGTCTCACTGAATTAAATGGAACTATTTTTTTAAATGCGTATGATGCAATTTCCTGGATGGTGCTGAGTCTGTTTTTCAACATGTAAAACCCAGGTATATTTGGGGGTAGGTATGTTTACAATCAATTATCTTTCTTAGAAGCCGCCAAGCCGCCTAAGACGTTATTTTTCTGATCTCAAATTTTTGTTGATAAAAATAATTTCTCTTTCATTAATAATATGCTGAGAGTATAGTTAATTACCAATCTAATTAAAATTAGATCTTTGATCCGCTCCTATTAGATCGCTACACAAAGATCTAACGAAACCCCTTTCATAGGTCAAATCCAGTGACCTTTTCAGTCCACCAATCAGCGCATTGGCCTCAGAATCTTCGGCTCAGGTTCTCGCTTTCGGAATACGCGTGAAATTGTTGAAATTCCCAAAGGTGTTACGCATGAAGTCAAAATGGCCGCGGCCATACCAAAGACGCAAAAAATATATAGCACTTCGAATGTGTGTTGTCTTTGTGGATTTTCCTTTGTAATAAAAGAAATAGACAAGGAAGGTAATATTCAAATTAAAAAATTAGTCAACTTAAACTAAGATTGACAGAAGAAAAGCAAACAGCCATACGCGAAGTCACACAGACCGATCTCCCACCTAATGCTGAAGGAGTGTGCACAAGATGCTATGCGAAGGTTGAGAAGGTTTTGAGATATAAGAAAGAGATCAGAGATATATTGGAAAATTTCCAACTCAACATGAAAAGGAACATGGTCAAAACAATTTAAGGTACCTCACTACACCCAGACTTATACTTTTTAAGACACTACGTCACAAGGTGGTGACGTTTATATGTTTATGACTGTTTATATCGTTCGATTCGGTTGTATATCGTTGAAGCTCAGTGGTTAAAGTATTGGGCTTCTGAACCGCAGATCATGAGTTCGAATCCGCCTGGAGCTTTTGTTCATGTTTACTAAATAAAATTTTCGAAAATGTAATTTTTCATCCAAAATTGCACATTTTATTGCCTATTTGACTTATAAACTTCTTATCCATTATGATATATATCATTATTAAGTAGTTTTCTGCTGATTTGAGAAAATATTTCAAGGTGTAGTGAGCCACCTTAAGTTTATGTTTGAGTACAAAAAGGCCTATTTTATTAATTTGCAAACATTCATTAATATTTGCACATTCCTTGTTAATTCTTAAAGGAAGTGTAATAGAATTAATGCTGATCAAATCGTTGCCTTAAAAAAATTGTTCAAATTTACAATCTTTAATTTGGCATTTAGTTAATTAGACATTTTTTTATAGAAGTGTTCAAATGTACTATGAATAGGCCTTTGTGAACATTGTTTTGATTTGCATGTTTAGTTCTAAGTTGTCTTTTGATTCTTGAAATTACAGGAAAGATGACATATTTTTTGCTTCACCATGTTCACATTGAAAATTTGATTTTTATCCAAGAGAAAGGTATATATACATGATATGTTGAAATATAAACTAACTTTCAACTTGATAAAATGTATTAACAATCTGACAGCTGTAGTATCAAATTCATGTCAGTAGAAAAGTGAAACTCAGAGCTATTAGATTAAGGGAGCAAAAACTGAAAATTTTACTGAAATGCAAAATGGAAACAAAAAATTTAAATAATAATGAAAGATAAGAACAAAGGGAAAACATTTGATTAAACTAATGCTTGATTCTTTCAGTTGACTGTGCACTATCCAAGCCAGACAAAGAATACTTATGTCCTACAGGAACACCACAAGAAAATCTGTAAGGCCATTCTACAAGGAGTTAACGTGGACAAAGTAATTGTTGATGAATTGGTTGCTGAAAACCCTTCACCGGTCATCAAGGCTGTTGCAGATATCCTAAAGCAAGAAAGTCAAAGTATTTGTAAACAAGGTTCAGTAACTTTATTAAGAAAGAAAAATCTTTATGACTTTCTTTCCTTCAGCTGGGAAGCAATGAGTGTTAGTTGTCCAAATTTGATGACCATAATGTCTTCTGTTGTGTCTGATGTGCCATTACAAATAGACAGCAAACCATTCCATTACATGCTTGTGTCAATTGCAATATCGCTTCATGGTCGAAACCAAGAGATGTCAGTTATTCAGTACATCATTGGCTTTATACTAACACATAGAGGCTGCATACTGCGGGTACTATTTTAAGTTTCAAATGAGATTAAACCATTGATTATCTTTACATGCGTGTTGAATTAAAGGAGGGGGTGAATACATGGGAATATAGTTGCATATACTGTACTTTTTAAATCTTATGAATAGTTTTGACCACATTTAATGAAGAAACGATATATAAGTTCTTTAAGAATTCTTAAAATGTTTAGGGTTACTCAATTTAGTCTTGATATGTCTTAAATTTTACAATTTAATTAGTGCAAATTTAATTATGTTGAAAGTTATATACTGAAAAAAAAATAAACATGATTAGAGCATTTGATGCATGTTTCTTGTTTTAATTGTTTCTTTTTATTTACAGGACATAGAAAGACTTTCAAGCATAGGTTTAACTGTCCATCCACGAACTGTGCATAATAGATTGGCAACCTGGCACGACAGTCTGGATAAAGACATTTTGAACATATGTGATTCATGTGCAAATGGAGGCCATCAGAGATTTCAACTCATTGGTGATAATTGGGACAAGAACATTCTTCCTTCTTTCCGAACTTCCCAGCAGAAAACTCTTTCCCTGCACCTCTTTAATGTGATTGCAGTTGTCGACAGAGTACCAACTCATCATTTGCAGAACACACCAGTTCCATTTATTGAAGAACTAGATTATTCAACTTATATTCCATCAGTTGAGGAACAGGATCAACTTCTTACAGAATTGACCTTTATATTTGCTACCTCTGTGTTGTCCAACCTGCCACAACTTGAAGAGCATTTTCGGCATATCTATCCAACACATTTAGATCACAAATACAGCTCTTATTGTGGAATCAAAACTACCCAGGTATATCATGTTAACTATGTCTATAAAAAACTCTTAATTTAAAAGAATATGGAGGATTACTCACTAATTCACTACTTTTTTTTAGTTTCCGCTTGGATTGTTCAAATGCAATGAGAACAAAACAGCAGAGTTGATACAGTTGTTAAAAGATTTAACTGAGAAATACGTGCCTCAGCTTATGGAGAAATAGTGGAGGAGGTCTTTTTTGGAGGTATGCTTATTTAGTTTTGTTGTATGTACTGCAAGAAAATGGTTAGATAAAATAAAAACCTGATTTTTTTTCCAATCTAATAAATCCCTCTTGATTGTGCATTGATTTTCATTTAATATTTCTCTCATTTTAAACTTTTAACACAATACCATGGACCTGGCTAAATTTGTTTTCTTCTGACATTGTATTTATGCTTTTGTAGTATAGATATATATGTTTGTGCAATTTTACTTGCAGGGGAGGATTAGGGGATGACGAGCAGTTGGCCTTTAGAAAATGGTTCCGGCACATAGGGGAACTGAGGTCCATGGGGGGCATTCTGTGGGGAATTGAATTGATAAAAATGCATAAAATCTAGGTCTTCAATAAATGGAACTGGTGTGTTCTGCAAATGATGAGTTGGTACTCCCCCATCTAATTGAGATGTTGTAAGGAATTCTTTCATAATGGAAGCTCTTCGACATGTCTGAGTGGTGTAAATATGCTTTGTACTAATATGTGCATGTTGCAGGTGATATTTATTGTACAACAACAATGCAATGGACTCCTGGCCATCCCTGCCAATTCTTCCTACTTCCTGTACTAAGTCTGTAATTGAAGATGGTATACCATATAAAATCACTGAATTACAGTTAGCAATATCTATGCCCATTCCAAGGGCAGAAGTTGCTATTACAACTTTTATTTCACTGTCACCATCCTGAAGTTTTTTAATAATGTCACTTTTCTTTTCATCGGACGTCTCGGAATGGAACATGTCTACTATATTAACTAACGTTGGGTTTTCACTACATAAATAATTGTACAAGTCTGACACCTGCTTAACAGCATAAATAATTGTCCGTGGAAAAGCCTCCAATTCCAGAGAATCCAGTAACCACTGCATAGACAAATCTATGGAGCTGTCAGTTTTTTTAACATATTTAATATTTGATTTATCTGGTGATCTTATAATCAATGTGGTACATTCTTTTTGTAACCCCAGTTCCTTCATAACTGTTCGACGAATTTCTTTGGTGCAAGTTGCACTGACGGCCAATAAATTTGCAGAGGGAAACATGGACCTCAGTTCTCCTATGTGCCGGGACCATTTTCTAAAGGCCAACCGCTCGTCATCCCCTAATCCTCCCCTGCAAGTAAAATTGCACAAACATATATATCTATACTACAAAAGTATAAATACAATGTCAGAAGCAAACAAATTTAGCCAGGTCCATGGTATAGTGTTAAAAGTTTAAAATGAGAGAAATATTAAATGAAAATCAATGCACAATCAAGAGGGATTTATTAGATTGGAAAAAAAATCAGGTTTCTTACCATGTGTACATAGTGTGGCATTCATCTACCACAATTGTATCTACTTTAAATCCTTTAAGTATTTGCCGGAAGACACTGCTGCCAACTAACGCCTCTGGTGATGCAATTAGATAGTCGAACTTGCCCTCTGCTATAATCTGCTTACTGTCTATACTCTCACCTGTTAAAGTTGTAAACATGTTGTATAATCTTAGTAATGTAGATGCATAAGTGATATAGAGCAAGAATTAAAGGGGGGGGGGTGCATTGGCATTTTCGTTTTATCTCCGTTTCCTCCATCTCTATGAATGTATTGAACACAAAAAGCACCTACCTTTGTAAACTGCTTTCAAGTTTGGAATAGAGTTCAATCTGTCCACTTGGTCTTGCATTAACGCAATTATAGGCGAACACACAATAATTTTGCCAACATTGGTAGGGTCTGCACCTGGAATCTGTAGCTCTCTTCTCAACGGTATCAACATTTGATACGGTAATGACTTTCCATACCCGGTTGTTAAAATTGCCATGCAGTCTTTATTCTTCAAACCTGCCACTGTAATTTCTCTTTGTTCCTCTTTTAACGTGTCTATCTTAAAATCTTGTAAACTTTCTCGATTGCTCTCTCTATTTCTAAGTCGGTCGCCATTATTTTTTTCCCGAACTTTTTCTCGAACTTCGTATAAAAAGAGCTCTCTGATTGGCTGAACTGAACAATGAATATGCATGAAGAAAAGGTCACTGGATTTGACCTATGAAAGGGGTTTCGTTAGATCTTTGTGTAGCGATCTAATAGGAGCGGATCAAAGATCTAATTTTAATTAGATTGGTTAATTACAGGACATATCGCATGTTTTTCAATTTTCTGGATTTTTAAAATAAAAGCATTCTATACTCATTAAAAATGAAGTTTATCATCGTGTACACAAAATAATCTGACTAATTCGTTAGTTTGAAGGCGATGAAATTCAAATGTCGCGATATGCATATTTTCTCTCTTGATCTACCCGCCATTATGTGTGACGTCACATGCGACCTCGAGCTAATAGCCGTTTATGTAATTGGATTAGATTTAAACGACAATTAAACTAATTATCACCTATGAAATTGCCGATAACGGGACATGATGGTGTTTTACGTCTCCTGCGGGTGTTCTAGCCGTCAAAAATGGGGATTTAGACTGTTGATTTTTTAGTTTCCCTTACGAAAGTAAGCGGATATCACGTATCAAACAGGGGCCTATCTGTCGACGAGAAGATTTATAAATAAACATTTAATAAATATATTACTAATTATATGGTATATTTTTGTGATATTAGTTTCATAAACAAATCGTATTTATTTTTCAAAGAGAAAAACAGAAGTTTATGGACAGCCTGTGTGCAAAACGCACGTTCATCGGAGGAAAATAACAAGAGAGGACGCCATTTTGGATAACGCCTCGCTTCATTAGCTGTTTTCTTATTGATATTGTTAAACTATACATTAATGTATGCGTACGTTTTGTATAAATGATTTCTTCATTATAGCTCACCTTTGCAGAAATCATAAGTACGGTATGTGAGATTTCTGTGAGTTTTATTTCTTGTGGGAGAAGTCAAGGAGTTGTTGATATTGAATGTTTACGCGAGATATAGACAAGTTGTATGTTGTGTAGTATGAAGTAAAGAATCTTAGAAAGTTGTGACCAGTTACGGCCGAAGAAACAAACTTCTTATGCACCACTGTTTTACAACAATGAACATTCCGAGTCGTAAAGAACGCCCAAAAACAGAACTATTGTAGATTGTAATAAAAAAAAACACCTGTTACCGATTGATTTTTTAGCTAAATTCCTTACTAAGTTGTGTTTACCATGTTTACACGTCGATCAATTTGATCGTTATTGCAGAGTTCATCGTTACTATCGTTTTTTACCCGTACTGGTGGCTGAAACATTTACGACTGAATAATAATTCTTTTGATTTATTCAACATGAAAAAACCCATCGTACATGGTGAAAAAATGTCTCAGATTTAAAGAAGATAATGCTAATCCTACAATTTGTTTACAATCAGCTGTTCGAAGAAGGTCGCATGTGACGTCACCGTACCACGTGACACACTATCTAAATAACGAGTTTTTATACGATCAGGGCAATGATTTAAATTGATATTATGGCTAATTACCGCTTTTATACAGCTAACAAACTGTTAGAAGTAATTAATATATACACAAGTAAGGCAAAAAATGTAAAATGCCCCATAGTTTAGAAACATGCGATATGTCCTTTAAATAACTTAATTAAAGCGATATAGTAACATATAGTGAAAATAATTCCTTGTTTGAGACATTAAGAGGGTATGCAAAAAAAAGATTCAAAACAGTGATGTGCAAAACACACACGTGTAAATACACTGAACCGAAAATAATCCGAGGTTCCTCTGGCTCTAATCCCCGCTTTTATATTGTGACGCACGTCACAATATAAAAACGGAGGTTAGAATAGGAGGAATCTTGGATTAGACTGAAAAGTGCAAAATATTTTGAAAAAAAGCTACCAAAACATATCATTTATTGTAAAATACATTTATACTCTCTAAAACGATAGTTGAGCTTCATTTTTCACTATCGGCGTATTGAAAGCCATGCATCATATGAAAATGTCTACACACAGCTGACAGCTGACAGCTTTTCACAATCAAAACAAGGCGAGTTGACATGACGAATCGTAATTTTTAAGAAAATGTACAATGTCTAATAGTATCGGGGATGACTTTCATTATATTGTACAATGTACACATTTTGCAAACGATATAAAATATTTTGCCGAAGAGATACTATGAAAACCCAAGTATTATAAAAGAAAACGAGCTGATAAACACTTTTGATGTAGAAAAACTAAAAAAATATTGTCAATATTTATTAAAATGATGTTTAAAGTATGCTCTTCTTAACGAACATATGTAACCTACTGTGTTGTAAAACTCAACTATATTGATCTGTATTACTACTACTGTACCGCGACCGTAGCGCACCCCTTTTGCAGTTGAGGCGAAAAGTACATGATTTGCAGTTTTTAAAAGACTACAAATATGGTTTTGAACAAGACTTTAAGAATAGGAGTTCTAGAGAAAAGCAGTAAAAAATCTATAGTTTTCAGCTCAACCAAAAATAAAAACTGTTTATGTTTACAGTTATTTCTAAGTCATGTAATGAATTATCCATAAAAAAATATTAAAATTACTGAATTATCATTATTGTCAATCAGAACCTTACTACAACTACAACTACAACTACTTGAAAGTCTGAGATCAACCCACGTGCAAGTCTGTGGATCTAATTCTTTCCTCTCAGCTCTGTCCGTCCAATGAGGATTATGCATATGGTCAATAGCCACTAACTTTACAATCATATCTTCACGTGTGACCACTGAGGTTTAAATGTTCCTCGTTGGACTCTTTGATTTGTTTTTTTCTTTATGGTGGAACGGTGGCTGTTGATTTTTCTGCAGATGTCACTTGTTTTTCCAACGTATTGGTTTAAGCAAACCTTTCAGCTGATGAGATAAATGTGCGACAATTAAGACGTGTTACTTAGTATTTTGTAGGTGTGACCATTAATGGAACCAGTAATTTTGCTCGTGTCAGTGCTGTACTTGCACACATTTTCGTTAGTATAAAGATTGAAAGATAATTTGAAGTTCTTGGACGGAGAACTATTGTCTTATTTCTTTGTATTGCAAATTGAGTTTCCTGTCTTTTAGGTTAATTTCTCATCAATTGCAGATTGCACTCATGACTTTGTGGGCTTGGAAGCCTCTAACACACAGATGGGATTTCAATATCTTGCTCTGTTCGTCAAATTTTGGTAGTTTATTCTTATGAAGCATCTCTAAAGGTAATGAGAGGCTAGCAACTTGACTGTTTAATGTAGATATGAGAGTCGATGGGTTTATTATGGATCGAAACTGAACTCTTCCAGATAAATTGATGTTTTCTGTAAATTAAATTTTTGATAACTGTAAATTTGGCGAGTTCAGGCCTTCTCAACTGACATCAAATAAACATTGTTAAATAATCGATCGTTTCAAAAGAGAGGCATTTGTTACTATTGCGCTACGGCCGTGTGTTCATGTGATCCTTGACTGTTTTTGTGTTTCTTTATATAAACTTATCTTGAACCACATATCCATGTACCAGTTAACTAGTCTTAAGCGAAAAAAAGAATTGAAATTCAATCCTATGATAATTATTTCGATTAAAACAAAGTTTGTGTTTGGTATGCAGAGTATAGATTAACATGTATTACTTTAATGCATTTTTTATCAAGTTAATTATTAAAATAAATAAAATAAAATAACAAAACCTCAGCAAAGTCTTTCTTCACTAATGACTTTCATTCGCTTTTCAGTTGTATGACTAGCATGAACTGTTTCAGTACGAGTTAGTTTTATTGTGAGTTGTGTACTACTAGTTTTTTTTAAATCTTGACTGCCGAATCAATATTTTCCGAAAAATCTATTTTAACCCCGATATCTCAGCTACGGATTGTCCGATTTTAAAACGGATTTCAAATTTGAATTCAACATGAAAAATTCTACAACACTATTTTATTAACTTACTCCCAGTCCACCATAGTATTGATACATCCATCATCAGTAAAAAAATTAAAGCGGTTTCCTAAACAATCATTGAGATTTTTCCCAGACAAAATCACTTAAAAATAAAAATGGAAATCAAATTTGAACGGAACTAACCCTAACCCTGAAACTTTTACAACTTTGCGACATGGTAACATCACAAAAGATTTGAATTTTTTTTTAAATTTCGATGAAGACATTTTGAGATATAAAGCCGAGGAGGAGTCAAGAAAAAAATAGAATAATAATAAAATGAAACTGAAGAAAAGCAAGAGGGTCTTCCGTTGGAAACGATAGACCTTAATAATAATAATAGGGAAAGAGAAACCTAAGAAAAACAATAAGCACAAATTACAACTTCCAACAGAAGACCATAACCCCTAAACGCTTTAGTACATGTGTAATTAGCAGTTGATGTCTAACAAGTTCTATACAGATTAAACACACACATTGATTCATTACTGCACACCAATATTATTTCCTTGACTGGTATGCTGAAAGCGCAGCAAGTAAGATAAAACTATATTACCTTGTTAAATTTCTGGAATCAATCTTTTAGCCATTCAGAAAATAAGTCCTAAATCGAAAAGTTCAAGTACTTGCAATGTTTACGATGACAGAACCAAGAGTAAGTAATCATCTTTTATTTCTGTTTTTGTCACAAGAAAATTCTATAATTTTGTTTAAAATTAAATTTCATTTTAAAATGGAGAACACTGTTACATCAAACTGATTTACACAACAGATATTTGGATCTCGCACACTTGTAAGGAACCTTTTGATTCTTGCAAAATTCTAAATTGAACGAAGCGAGACCTGATAGTTACACACCTCCACCACTTCTTCGGTCACCGCTGGACCATTATAAAATCCATATTGTTCGAACAAACCAGTGCTGTTACTTGAAACTTCGAAAACCACATTATGGAAATTATGTCCTGAAAAATAAGTTATTGGTGGAATTTTATTTTCTTTAGTTTAGTTATTTTCTTTGTTAAGCTAAGAACAATTTGTGAAACATTAGATGTTAAATGTTAAAGTAACACAAAGGTACGCATCTTAAAATTAATTACCATTATTATCTGCTCTCACAAAAACACGAATGAACGATATTCGTGAACTCATCATCAAGTCGACCAACATCCAGGGGGTAGTTTCATAACGAGAATGAAATATTTTGGTAGACCCTGTACTTATCATTCCGTCTGTTGCAAATTGTGGACCCCAGTTTGAAGTTTTATTTCTATACACCGATGACACAAGAGGAAGTTTTCTAAAGGCTGCGTTTTGTTTCCCTTCTATCTCTGCAATACATCAAAATAAGGAGGTTTGTTTTATCTATAAAATCTTTTTTAAAAAACCAATAACATCGAAAAACAAATAAATTCAAAAAATATTACTGTTATAGATACATTCATACCGTAACGAACCAACTCTGTAATTGTGTGATCCAAGTCGTATACAAATTTACAATTCCATAGGCAATGATTGTTTTGTCCGTTAAAGAAAAAAGTTACGTCCAGTGATTCTCGGCTTAGTGCTGCGCAATGAAGCAAACTCGAAACATGCTGGTCTGAACAGTTAAAGCTTAACATAAACCTCGTTGTGGTTTGCTTATAGAGATGTATTGCTGCTCCGCTTTTCCAAGTAAAAAAAGTGAAGACAAGTATTGGTAAAAGTTCCATGTCAACTATGTAATGCACAGAGGTAAACGGCATCAATAGTATTCATGTATAAGGAAAGAACCACATAAATATAACCAAACTAATTAAAAAGGATCACAAGAGGCAGAATTGTGAAACAAGGGTAAGACTTGCATTTCATGTTTGATATAACATCTATTTTCAAAGAACGTTTTTTTTGTAATAAGATACCCTCTTTCATCACTATTTCATATCATTAATATGAAAGGTTATGGATTACTAGTACTTTCAATACTTTGCAACGATTATAAATTGACTGTCTTTCATTACAATAATGAAAAAAGACCTTCAGTGGTCGAATTCAAATTACAGAATCAATTATACATATGTGCAGAAAAGCATCACAACTCCAGTCACAAAACTCCATTAAAATTGATTACCGTAAAATAAAAAAAACCTAATGAACATACGAGTATTTGCAACAATTTCTTTTAGAATACATAAAGGGTAGCTTATTATCTAAAATTTAATATGTATGCATGTTTCTAAACTGATATGAGAGTATGCCAATTTGATGTCAATGAAATGAAATATAAACAATGTCATTTTAATTGCGAATATTTCTCAGAGATGGATCAATGTAAAACTGTCTACTCCATATAGTATCGTATCAAAACCGAATCTTCATAAAAAATTATATAGAGGATTTCAATTACATTAATCTGTATTTTGATGCGTGCAAATAAGGTATATCAAATTGGTGTTCTTGTAAAAAACATTTTAAAGTGGTAAAACAAGACATCAACATTGATCAGGTAAATTTTACAATTAAATTCTTTTGTGCGATATTAGAGAAGCCCTAAACGATTGTTGCATCCCATAGTTCATCTCAGTTCACTTAAGGAAAGGGTATGGTCTCATTAGGCCATAAATAATGATGGTAGAACACGTCCATACTTCATGTACACATTTAATCATTGTACTTATAAATGGTTTTAAAGAACCTTACACATTTTAAATGGTGCTGACTTTGATTTGATTGAAGTTTGTTAGAATTGCTTGGACATACAAAATTTCAAACTTAATTTTCTCCAATTGCCAACGATTGTACATGTACAGCACTAATATTGTAATACACCTGTTGTCTGAAACTCGAACTGCGTTTAAAGAATTTCACAAAAGGTACATTATTTGAAGACGATATTGTTTTTGGTAGTAGATGTCCGATCTGGATAATTCTTCGAAGTTTAACTTATTCCAAGATGAGATTGAAAGTTACGTGCTTCCGTGGTTTTTAGACGTTGCATCACGGTTGATCAGTAGTACTGTCAATCAACACTTCCTTATCAAAGTTACCACTTGTTTTTACGGCTTTGGCTTATAGCAAAATCATTCGGTCATAAATTTCAGAATATTACACACACTGCATACATCTATTCAGGCAGAGTGCAACAGCGTACAACATTAAGACATTAAGACAATCTTACCAGAACATACACTTACCTTAGTTGTAACATTGAAAGTGCATAAAATAATTGTTTGTGCCTTTCCGAAATCATGCCTAATAAAAAAAGAAGAAACCTTAATAATAAAGAAGCCTCAGAAGTCTCGGATGAAGCTATTGAACCGTTTGTTGGTGTGCCCAATGATTGTTTAAGCTATTGAACCGTTTGTTGGTGTGCCCAATGATTGTTTAAGCTATTGAACCGTTTGTTGGTGTGCCCAATGATTGTTTAAGCTATTGAACCGTTTGTTGGTGTGTCCAATGATTGTACAAATGGTACACTGTACCGAATAAAAAGAAGGACAAAAAGAAATTTTAGGGCAGTGGGGTTCACATAAAACTTATTGTCTTCATGCGGTGACCCAACCACATTTAAGAGCGTTAATGAAGATTACTATTGCTATCAAACACTTTTTTAAAAAAGAAAAAAAAATTTAGATAAAACAGTTGTTGCATTTAAAACAAAGAATTTGCAAGTTAAATCATAAACTGTATTTGACTTAATAAGATTGAAATTTAAGGTTCTTAACGTATCATACCAAAATCAACTTATGTATCTTTTTAAATCAAAGTTTTTTAGCAATCCCCTTGGACTGTTTTCTTTTATGCACAACTGAATTTAAAATCCACTGATATTTCCAAAAATTGACTGGCATTGTCTGACATCTACTGGACTTTATCATTAACTCATTGCACATTTCACTGACTTCCACTGAACTCCACTGTACCCTACTGTACATTTCTACTGACCACTGTACACCGCTGTACAGTCCTACTAACTTACACTGCACCCCTCTGTACGGCACTGTACAGGACACTGACCAGCACTGTACCCCACTGTATGCCACTGTACCATTAATTTGAAAAATATTATCTCTCTCAAAATCTTCAGTATGATATTTTCCTCGATATTCAGTTATAATGGTGTATAAAGCATAAACATTATGTACTCAGATAACTTGACAGAAGAATGCAACAGGTTGTTAAATGTATTTAATATGTTTTTTATTTATTAAATTCTATTGTTATTGAATTAGAGAGAGAGAGAGAGAGAGAGAGAGAGAGAGAGAGAGAGAGAGAGAGAGAGAGAGAGAGAGAGAGATTACATGCCATTGTATAACACTTTCTTACTTTATTGTATTCAATTGGTGCCATTTGTATTTGGAGAAAAGTTTACAATCAAATCTGTGTTGGAACTGGCCGTTGTGATGCTGTAGGGAAATCTTATCGTGCTTATACCTATCTCACTCGCAGCCTTAAATTTTAGCACTAGAAAATCTGAGAGAGAGAGAGAAAGAGAGAGAGAGAAAGAGAGAGAATAAAGGAAGAAAGATAAATTAAACAGAAATCGATTGGGTTTAAAAATTAATCATCTTTTAATCTTTTTCCTTTAAATATCGATTATGTTTTTGGTCTCAATTTTATCTTTGCCGAATAACACCTGTGTTATAAAAAATTATCTGCTAAGTCGAAAAATAAAATAACATGTATCTTACAAATGTTGTATGGTTAATAACCCCTACCCCCTCTTCCCAAGTCCGTTCGATACCCCAGTGTAATGTCGAAACGGTCCGTGTTAAGCAATTGGTTATAATAATAAAATGCATTTTTTAAAATTTTGACCTCGATATGTAATCACTATAAGATAGATATAATAGATCCCACTTCTGGGCGAACATAACACGTGAAAAAAATGACAATAATAAACCGTCAACCATCTTAGATATGTAGATAAATAATTATAAACTAAGACAAAATTTAAACTAGATGCTGTCATTAGACAGTAATACCCGCACCAAGTGTTTGCCCCTAAATAACACTGTTTTGTACCAGTTTTAGTAAAAACAAAGGCCACGTGCACATAATACACCATCATCGGAACCCACGGGTTTTCTATCCGTTACACTGCATGCAGTATAACGGATAGAAAACCTGTGGGTTCCGACGATGATAATACACATGAGCGGCCCTTTATGTACAGTTGTGGTTGAACTGTTTGCATGTGAATTTTCAGTTAATCAATAATCTTTTCATTTCATAGAAAGTATGGTCTATATAATTATTACAAACAAAATTAAATTATGCCCCCTTCCCTCGGCGGTTGCCGGCTTAATTTAGATTTGCTTCTAGGTGCCAACATCATCGCGTGCACAGATTTAGAGAAGGGATTGGAGTGGGTGGGGGGGGGGTCCAGACCCTCCCACCCTTGAAAAAAATAATTTATATTAATACATTATATTAATACATGTAGTAAAATTACCAAACAATACACCTTGGACCCCAATCCCCCCACCCCCTGCAAACACAGTTACATACTACTTTGCCACCCCCCCCCCCCCCACACACACTCCTTATGGATAAAGAAACATCAGAATATTTTGATAACAACGAAAGCCTGTACATGTAGTAAAGTGCATTATAATCAAAATTCTTTCACAGTGACGTTTTATAAATTAAAATTTTTACAATACAGGTATGTAGCAAAAAAAGATAAATTTTTAAAATTTTGGAATCTGAAGTAAAATATAGAAAAGCCCCAGCAGCATTTGAACTCTCTACAGACATGTAGTTAACGCTCTAACCCATTGCACTTCACTGTTAGGTAACATTATTTTGGGGGGAATTATTATATTTATACTTTATTGTTTATTTCTGCAATAGGGAGTTCATTACAATATGCAGGTGTCCTGTACGTACCACCTTAAAGCTGAAATGTGTGCTTTACATATTTTTACCGAATAAAACAGTACAAGGGGTTTAAAAGAATAAAGTCATGAAAATACATGCATGTTACAAGAAAAAAATCTTTGTCCGAAGTTACGTACACAACACAGGTCTACAGGTCGCATTACCGGGTACTAGTTTTACCCAGCTCTTCAGTTAGATGGCTTTCACATGGTGTACATAACGGTATGTGTTTTCCATGTGCAGAATAGGATTAATTAACATGCATAAACATTTCTCTTGTGATGATCAGCTAATTAATGGATTCATATTGTGCTCTAATTGGATTATCATTATGATGTTGACCAATATAGGTAAGCATAATACATGTAGTACTCGCACAATATTATGAGACACCGGTATACATATGTATTACTTTCACTTTCTAAATAAGTGATCTCCCTTTGCCAGCATACTGTATCATCATCTTTTTTAAAATATCTAAATAAGCTCATCATTGTAACATATCCTATCACATTTGTACAGTTTCTGTCATTTTAATTGCAAAAGTTATTTTTTCTTGTCAGATTTAAATATTAAGTTGACCCCATATTGACCCTGTGACAGTTTGTATTAAATTTGTGTATTACATTTAAATAAGTGTAGAGACTTATCATGTCTATATGAGTTTTATTTAATTGGGAGGAAAGGGTCTTTTTTCTTAATGTATTATGATGCATCAAATAAAATGTAGGCCATGACCCTATGGGATTGTTCTGACCCAATGAAACAGGAAAATACCATTAATCTTGAAAACTGTTGAGATCCCCACCACTAAACCAACTATATTCTTGTTTCTAAAATCATTATGATGCATCAAATGGTGCAAGTACATGACCCCCAGGAGTTGTCTTTAAACCACCCCCACCCCTCTGAAATAGGAAATGATGATAAACATTGATAATTTTTAACTTTTGAGATCCCCCATATTTATTCTTGCTCTTTGTGCGCATCAAATTGTATATAGGTTATGCCCCCTTGGAGACACCCTGACTTTCCAGAACTGGATATAATAAAGTATTGTATCTTATTCATATGTATAGTGTTTGATCCATGTTGGTAATTTCTAGCCTATTGGTGACCCTGCTTTGTTTAGGATTACAATTGCCCCGAATACATATAACATATTGTTTATCTTATCGATAAGAATTAAAAAGCAATTTCCAAAATCTTTATGTGCATCTAGAGAAAAATACCAATCAAGAAATGATTTAAAATTTGCTACTGTACACATGTTAGAATGTATTAAGGTGGCTCACTACACCTTGAAATATTTTCTCAAATCAGCAGACAATTACTTGATTATAATAGATATCATAATGGATAAGAAGTATTTAGGTCAAATAGGCAAAAAAAATATGCAATTTTGGATGAAAAATTACATTTTAAAAATTTAATTCAGTAAACTTGAATAAAAGCTCCAGGCGGATTCAAACTCATGATCTGCGGTTCAGAAACCCAATACTTTAACCACTGAGCTACGACAATATACAACCGAATCGAACGATATTAACAGTTTAACAAAACATTTAAATCGCCATCTTGTGACGTAGTGTCTTAAAAATTATAAGTCTGGGTGTAGTGAGGTACCTTAAAGAAGACTCTGAATCCGATGGGGGTGTGGAGGATAAACATTTAATTTTAATCATTTATTGTTATTAATTTTAACTTGTATAATTGGCAGAAAAAAGGACTTCTGATGGTTTATTTCCCGAACGGCTACTCGCCAAAACAAACACCTAATTATTTTAGGCAATTATGGGGTCCTCTAAGGGGTTACAGGTAGAATGTACCTGTGTCCACCTGGATTCCCCAAATCAGTTAAATTAGCATAAATTCAGAAGAAATAAATGCATGTTTCTATAAATGTAGTAATACACATTTTTTAAACCTAAATCAATGTTGCAGTTTTCAGTCATTTTTTAAAATTCTGTTACTTTTCAACAACATGTATTACATGTATATATACTAGTATGCTGTAATTTAGTACCTTTTTATATCGAAAAGACTCAATTTTAAGTCCCAAGGTGAATGATACTGTGATAGTGGGTTGTCCCAAAGATTAACAAGTCCACTTCAGGGTTCTTCATTTATTCAGATATAGAGATTAAAGGATTCTATTGGCTATAGTAAACCACCTGATCATGTGCACATGTATTAAAGTGACCATACAGGTGAAATGCCTTAAGGCTATAAAATATCAGAAGCCACTAGCATAGATAATTAAATAATAATTACTTGATAGGTGCATAAAAGACAGGGAGTTATAGGGTTAATAGTCTGTTTCTAAATATGTACATGTAAAATATAAATGAAATGGAGGATGAAGATGATGATGTTGATGAAATATGAATAATGCATGAATTTAATTATTATCATAAAATGCACCCTATTACAATACTATTCATTTTATCTTTCTAATTATCCATGTATATCTTATAATTGTTGTTACTTTGATTAACATATCAGAATCAGCACCCATAATCAACCACACCACCCCAGTCCAAACCATTACATGTTATCTGTTTTAGCTCTCTCTCTCTCTCTCTCTCTCTCTCTCTCTCTCTCTCTCTCTCTCCCTTCCTTCTGGTGTTTCCATGCTTTCTTGTGATGAGTCTCTCTCCATGTGTAACATTTAACTAATTCTGATCATATCTCAATAGATCATTTGTCAATTATGCAAGGTGTAATGTGATTTTTTTTTAAGAAAAACATTTTTTACCAGTTTATAAAACTTTTAGACCGCAAATTATATTTTAATTTTAATACATCATTCAACAATTAAGAAAAGTGTAAATGTAAGGTTTTTTTTAATTTTAAGCAAAAATAAATGCAAGGTTTTTTTTATTTTAAGAGAAAAAACCGTCATTTTATTTAAAGTCTAAGTAGGGATACATACATACAGAAAATCTTTCCAGGGGAAGGGGGGGGGGGGCGGGCAACAGTTATTTGAGTTTGCCGGGGGGGGGGGTCCGAAGCATTTTTTCGGCAATTTTTTTAATTAAATGTAATTTAAAGAAATTTGAATTTTGAAGGGGGGATCTGGACCCCTGACCCCCCTCTAGATCTGCACATGGGATATAAATGTTAATTTCATGCTACTATTTGTCTTCCAGGATTAAATTAAATTTTTCAAAATCTTATTGCACATCTATAGGTCAGTCCCTGTTGAGATATGATGTATCTATTCATTAAAACATAAGAGGAGTTCTGGGATGTAGGTTTTTTAAGGAGTGATAAACGTCAATTTTCTGCTATTATTTGACTCCCTAGATGAAATTTAAATTTTTAAAACCTTACTGCACATCTTTAGGACAGCCTCTATCATATCCCAAGATATGATGTGTCTATTCATTAAATCATAAGAGGAGTTCTGGGATGTAGGTTTTGTTTAGGAGAGATAAACGTCAATTATCTGCTACTATTTGACTTTCTGGATGAAATTAAAATTTCTAAAACCTTATTGCACATCTATAGGACAGCCCCAATCATATCCCAAGAGATGACAGAGCTACTCCAAAAGTTGTAAAAGGAGTTCTGGGAACCATACTTTTTTTGCAAAAAAACATCGTTTTTTGTTGCCCACTGATCCCTGTGTTGAAAAAAAAAATTTCTGAAACCTGATCACACTTCAAAATGACACCCCCAATCATATTCTAGAAGATCATTTGGCTACTGCCCCAAAAAAATGACGTTTTTTTAATCAGATTTTTTGTAAAAAAACGTCATTTTTCAGCCACCAAATGACCCCCAGGGCAAATTTGAAATTTCCGAAACCTTATTGCGCATCTATAGGATACCCCAAAACATATTCCAAAAGATGATTTGTCTATTGTTGAAAATGTAGGAGGAGTTCGAGGAAGAAGGTTTTTTGTGAAAAAACGTCATTTTTTACCAATTATTTGACCCCCAGGACTACCAGAGAATTTTTGAAACCTTTTTACAAAACAACATGATACCCCAAATCAAACTCCAAGAGTTCAGTTTGCTGGTTTATAAGATGTAAGAGCAGTTTAAGAAAGTAAAACGTGACAGACGGACGGACGGACGGACGGACGGACGGAACAGGACAACAACAATATACCCGAACTTTCTTTAGAAATTGCGGGTATAATGATTTTTATTCCTCTGCACCATGTCGTAACCATTTTATAATTCTTTTTATCAAAAGTGAGAATTCAGACTTTCTGTTTTTATATTATTAGTGCAGTTCCCCGTTATTTACATCTGTTTATTCCTAGGCTCTAACACATATATACAGGTGGTCAGTTTTCACACCTTGTTGCAATCAATCGGTAATGTGTATAGTTCCATGTGCATAGTTCCGAGGTTTTTCTAGTAGTTCTTTTTCCAATACTAAAATATTCGTACGAGAGAGAGAGAGAGAGAGAGAGAGAGAGAGAGAGAGAGAGAGAGAGAGAGAGAGAGAGAGAGAGAGAGAGAGAAGAGAGAGAGAGCAAAAGAGAGCGAGAGAAAGAATGAGAAAGATTTATTTTCTAGTAGATTGTTATCTTGTTTGCTATGACACAATATACATGTACTGATTTCAGTAAATAATAAAACAGTATTAAAAAACCCAAAACGAGAGAGAGAGAGAGAGAGAGAGAGAGAGAGAGAGAGAGAGAGAGAGAGAGAGAGAGAGAGAGAGAGAGAGAGAGAGAGAGAGAGAGAGAGAGAGAGAAAGAGAGAGAGAGAGAGAGAGATCTTTTTAAGTCGGAATTATTCCTTTTTTTAAAGCGCTAAGCATAGCTGCAGCGCTTTTTTGTCGCCAGATTTCTAAACCTACTTCCACTTTCGTTTTCGCGTTTCCGAAATACTGCCACCTACTGGCGGATGCTGGAGAAGTCATACTCTGGAAAACTCATAACTATGCAGTAGGGAGAACTTAATTAATATCTTCAAGTTATCATCCATCCATATGTACATTTATTCTACCAGTATTATATTGGCAATAAGTTTCATTTTAATATCATTATTATATATCGGAAACGGGTGCTCCAAAACATACAATGATAATTTCTTTCGAATTTTGAAGAAAAAAATGGATGTTATATGCATTGAGTTGTGTTTTAGGTGTTAAGTAATAATTGGAATAATTCTACGATATGAATAGGTTTTGAGTGTTTTTAAACGGTATAGTCTTGAAATTTCTCGCCCGCCGTACCAAACGTTTTAAATATATAAACTATGATTATTGCTTATTCTATCCGGACGGAAAAAATTAAGTGTCAGTAGACACTAAATTGCTTTCCGTATTTTATTAAAAGTGTTAATTATTGTAAAAGAAAATGTCGCCTAAGCCCTTTCGAACAATGCAATCACCTATTATTTGGTAATGGTGATTTAATTAAAATTCATTATTGGCATAGGGCACAATACCCACGTTTACCCATAATATTTCGAGCTATATGTAATATGTTTCAGTAATGAACACCATGTTTTATATAAAAATGCAGAATTTTTTATACAAAATTTTCGATTAACACTTTTTCCACGATAATTTGTGCTGCTTTTTATTTATTTTATTTTGGGCTTCGTTTTCTGTATGCAATATTTCAGGAATATTTTTCTATCAATTTGCATTGATCTGTAATTTGATAATTACCCAAAACCAATTATCTGAATATAATTTATGAAAGGTATAACTGTCGAGTTACTTGAAATACTACAGTAAATATATGTAATAAATCCCGACTCAAATATGATACTTTACATTTTCATATCAATCGATATATTTTTAAGACTTTCTTCCAGGCTTAGCGCTTTCCAGTAATTTCAGTACTTTAATTCAATAATCGGGCCTGTATTTACATAATTCACTTGATACAGAGAGAGAAAATATAAACATGTTTCTGTATTTATGGAGGTGTCACTAAAAATCGAAGATTTGCTAAAGAAAATTGATGCAGTAAGGATACTTGGGGTGGGGAGTTATGCCTTCCTGACTTTTGACCATTGAATTAACTATTCAGGACAATAGTTACAACATACAACATACAAGAGAGAGAGAGAGAGAGAGAGAGAGAGAGAGAGAGAGAGAGAGAGAGAGAGAGAGAGATTCTTATGAAAACAATTAAACTGTGTCATGGCAACATTCTTAGCTGTGCAAGAAAAGATAGATGTATACAAATAAATAAAAGGAAAAGAGTGATGATTATTTAATTTAACACTATACTTATTTTGATATCAGCGACTGGTGAGAGGGGGTTGACTTGATTTTAATTAAAAAACGCATCTTAAATGATTAGTATAGATATATTCTGTTTATTCAGGCATGTATTGTTTTTAATAATATGTATTTCATCCCATGATAACAAATACACTTAACAGGAAATTACATAACATCTTGATCATTGCAACATTCACACCCCTTGATCTGCTGAAAGTATGTAACTCTAACCCTATATAAACTTTAAAAAAATAGTGATTTTCTATTAATTTTGATTTGAGGATTAAACCAGACAGGAATGTGTTGTGCATCCAATGATTCATGTACAATGTCAATGTAATCACTATAAGATATTAAAGTTTCTTTCCAAAACAAGTTACTGATACTATTTGAGAGATTCTTTGGATAATCAGATCCTAATTGCAAAAGTTAAGATATTGTACTTCTTGTAATTACACTATAGAGAGTATTCAGTAGATTATCTTTTGAATGTAAAATTCTCCTGAACCAAGACAGTTTCAGTGATTTGATGTTGGAATCTAAATGTACCATTTGGAGCCCCCCATCTACTTCTGAATTAATAATGCTCTTGATATTTTATCATTTTTTCTATTTTAAATGAATTGAAAAAAGGTCTTTTCGAGTTGTTTTAAATACTCTTTACTGGGTGTAGGCAACGTTGTGAAAAGATGCGTCAATTTAGGTAGTAATACGGTCGTTATAACAGTTATTTTTCCTAAGGAAGTTAACTGCCTTTTATTTCCAGTTATTAATTTCCTTGATTATCAAAGAAAGTTTATGATCAAAATTTATTTTCGTAATAGTATTTAGACTTGAGTTGAATTTAATTTCTAATACATTGAAATCATCGTTTGACCATTGCATTTTATAGCTAGAGCACAAAATATCCTTGTTTCCTATTTTTGACCCTATCCAAATGGCCTTGGTTTTTCCGAAGTTTGGTTTTAACCCTGAATATTTTGAAAATTGAAAAAGAAGACCTAAAGCTGATTTTAAACTTTTTTTATGTTCCATCTAAAAACAAAATTCTATCACCCGCATATTGAAACAAACAAAATTATCTTTGTATATGTATTCCTTTGATATGTCTATTTTGTCTTATCATAATACCCATGATTTCTACACATATAAAAGATACGGTGAAATAGGTTAACTATGTCGACATCCGCGCCCAATATTAAAAAAATCTGAAAAATTCCATTTTAAATCACACATAACTTTGCATCTGTATATAGTGTTTTCACCCATTTAATAATAACTGGACCAAAATTGAAACATTTAAGTGATTTGAACATATAAGACCATGATATCGAATCGAAGGCCTTTTCAAAATCAATAAGTAATGTTTAATTAAAGTAAAGAAAACGGGTGTTTAGAGAGACTATAACTTTTTTCACCCCGACTACATATTCTTTATCTTTCAAAAGAGAATTATTAAATTTCCAAAATCCCTTCCCTCTAACAAAATGTGAGAAAACAATATCAATAAGTACAATAGAGTGGTGTGACCTATACCCTATATCTTTTTTTTGCTTAATGTGCAAAATTTAAAAATTGAGATGATACAAAAAAAATCTATTCTGCTTTTTTTATTTGATGGAACAAACCTTGTATACTGTTTTTGATCCTCGTGCAAACTTCTCCATGGGTCTTTTAGATTAAAATTTTCTATTACTTCTAAAATTACTTTTCTTGCTTTAGGATTTCAAATAAGTTTGTAGTTATAATAATCTAAAGATGTACCTGGAACCAAATTAAAATTTCCACCTCTAGCTACAAACTCTCCATAAAAGTTAAAAGTTTTCAACCTTACTTTGAATATTATCATAGAAAGCAGGTGAGTTACGATTAGGGCCATAAATATTGATAAGAAGGATATTGTATTTTTCTATTCTTAGATCGATTGCTAAATAATTTTCTATTTCATCAGGTGTTACTTGAATGATTTCATTTTCAGAATTATTATGAAATAAGATTGCCACTCCCCTGGAGTCAGTTTTACCTGGACTAATAAAGATTTCAAATTCCCACATTGATCGAACCATATTAACATCATCCTCCGTGAAATGTGTATCTTGTAAAAAATATTCACATATGGTGTATTAGAGCATATTTCCTGTTATCAACCAGGAAAAGGAGTGGGTTTAATTCCCACTATTAACAGAAAAAGTGATACATGTACAATCTAATGGTTACCATTTGTAAAACACAACACATGTTCGGGGGGGGGGTAGGGTTGCGGTAAGAGTTATAGGATGACCAATCTGCTTGATCATAGGAAGTTGATCTTAAAATAAGACAATTTGACTTGTTCTTTCAATCCTCATCATTAACAAATTTCCAATTTTCATTCCTATACATGCATGCTTAAACAATTACATCTCTATAAGTATATAAAAACATTCTCTTCACCGTTACTAAAAAATTATATTTTTTAAAACAAGCGAAAACCCTACTTTCATTTCGTGAAATATTTGCATATTTTGTGTACTGCTAATTGCATAGAAACAGATTCTACACCATACTCCACATTAATCATATGCACTATCTAAATTTTAAGTCTTAAAAAATAAATTGTAAATTTGTTAGCGTTATTGGATAAGGATTTGTCGACGTAATAAAATATGATAAGGTCAGTTTTTTGGCATTTAGATTATATTTCAAATAATGTGGCTATATTAATATCCCCTACACATTCATGTTGTGTAAAGTTAAAAATTGTATTCTAATGAATGATTGACATTTTCCAATTGGTTCATAAGCAGACGAATTTATCTATATTTTTGGCCGTGTTTCCTTCTTTGTTCAATAGTGTCCATATGTTGTGATCACAGGCACCTGACGTTATAAATTTTTCTCATAATAAAAATAAATACCCTATATCTAATAATACACAAGGTACCCATCCCCGCCATCTTGGATTTATTTCAAACTGTCACATCAGCTGGAAGTTTTGCTTGAAACTCATCGGTAAAATTATTTTGCGATCCTCTCCGTCTCCCGATCGGTCATTCAACATCTAAGCTTACACCCAATTCAACCAAAACGGTGCATTACAACTGTCATTAAGAAAAATCAACCCTCGATCTGCATCTACTGCCTAAACATGCGACACAAGGCTAAAGGGTGGACGGAAGTTGTCACCTATATGTAAATGAGATTTCCCTGCACCGTGTGTTGTTTCAATATTTCAAAAGATATGCATTTATAAACATGAATATATAAACTTTGTGTAACAAAAGTTATAATTGACTGTTTTTAGTATCCCTTTTCTTAGTTTTAACTTGTATGTTGATTGAATTTAAAATAGACCCCTTTTGAATATTCGTATCAGTGCTATATTTGGAAGGGATTACCCAAAGTATGACGCAATTATGTCAACTTCCGTCCACCCTTTAGCCTTTTGTCGCATAGTTTAGGCAGTAGATGCAGATCTAGGGGTGATTTTTATTAATGACAGTTGTAATGCACCGTTTTGGTTGAATTGGGTGTAAGTTTAGATGTTGAATGACCGATCGGGAGACGGAGAGGATCGCAAAATAATTTTACCGATGAGTTTCAAGCAAAACTTCCAGTTGATGTGACAGTTTGAAATAAATCCAAGATGGCGGGGATGGGTACCTTGTGTATTATTAGATATAGGGTATTTATTTTTATTATGAGAAAAATTTATAACGTCAGGTGCCTGTGGTTGTGATATAAAGTGTTTAATCGTAAACAAAGTTTTAAAGAAAAAAGATAAACACAAGTCTTAGAGCTATATATTTTAGTGGAAATATCTGAAACATGGAGAAAGCTGAATTGACACGTTTTTGCAAATTTTGTTTTGTTTCACTACTTTGTTGTTTTATGATTAGTTCTGAATGTAAAAGGTTTGTAGATTTTGATACACTTTTCTCCCAAATGTTTTATTTTGATTTTTACGCATTCAAATCCTTCATATCAGAAGTTTGTCAAATTGCCAATAGAATCCAAAGTTTACTTTCATTTACTGAATAAAAAATGTTGATAAATGGAAAGGTCAAGCCGTTCTTGTAGATATCCAGTACTCATGCAGATAATTGAATGTCGCAAGTTTAGAGTTTTTGCTTTGGATTACTCATTTCTATATAAAAAAAGCCTTTTATAACTTGTTTTATACTAAATTCGTTTTTGCATTTTTTTTTTTATTCTTGTAACCTTATTCCTTACCAAAATATATATTTTAGTGATATTTCTAATAATGATTAATATTTGTACTATATTTTCAGCAATGCAACCTGTCGACTAAATTTCTACAGAGAAAATGGGAAATGCATTGGTATTGTATTACATATTTTATCTTTATGTTTTGTCATTATTTTTATTGTTTTTAATTCAATATATTGTTTTAAATATTAAAGAGAGGATTTTTGTTTTAAATTTAACTGTTTTTACATCGCACGTGTTGTATTCATAGGAATTATTTCACAACACCAAGGAATTAATGCATAAGTTCAGTAAATGCACAACTCATTTCACGCTGGTCAAATCAAAAATTAAAATTTCATTGTAATTAGATAGGGGGTCAGGTGGTAACATGACATAAAAGAAGCAATATTCTTATTTACTGACTAAAGAATTTGATATAAATTTTGACATTGTCCTCGTCGCTACAAGAATTTTGTTTAAACAAATAGAATGTGACTTGGTGTATAAGAATCAATCATACTGTGGTACTGTTTTTTTAGATGGCAAATTAATAAATTATGTTGGTTATGTTTTAGTTGATCATGATATATAATTGAATAACGTACATTAAACAGTTGTATTTCGTTATATTTCACCAAACATGAGAGCAGCATCGGAATTACCGTATAGGGATGTATTAAAAAAACCAATAATGTAGTGGTATGGCTGCTTTATATATTGATATATTATACATTTTTTTTAAAGCAGTGAAAATACAGTTCAAACCAGTTTAAAACTGTTTTAAGTTTAGTAAATTTAAAAGTTTTCTTTTTATATAATTGATTCTGTAGAATGTCCAAGAGGAAAAGTTGGATACGAATGTAAACTTCCCTGTCCATCTGGATATTTTGGACAGAATTGTATAGAAAAATGCAACTGTTCAAAAAATCAGTACTGCGACCTAGTTAGTGGATGTCATGAAATCAGAGTAACGATAACCACAGAGTCATTACCAATACAATATCAGACTGAACCTCTTAATCTTACAGGTAATATAATAAACTTACCAATGCTTTGAATCTATAACATGGATCTAATTTTAAGTTTTAAGTTAAATTTAAGTTTTCAATTACAATTTAAAAGATATAATGAAGAGGAATGTTAGACTACCATATCATCATAAGCAAAATAAAGCTTAAGCAAGTTGCAGTTGCAGAATCTAGAATTACATTTGTAAATAAATTTGTAAATCTACAGCGCATTTTTATATTTACATTTTTTATGCTCGTTTTGTTGTGTGATTTGAAAGGCTGCCCAAAAGGATTTCTTCAACGTATTTGTAACACAACTTGCCCATCTGGCTTTGAGGGAGGTAATTGCAACGAAAAGTGTAACTGTACCGAAAACCAAGACTGCAACTCAGCCATCGTATGCCTAAAACAAAACGACAGTATATATACATTGAAAACACCTTTACAGTATGATACGGAAAGTATACATGCTACAGGTAATATAACAATGTTTTCAAAAGTCAAAACTGTGACAATAGTTTTATTCACGCAATTTCTCTTAATTGTGTGATATCTCTGTTAAGTATTATACCATTGATTCAGTAAGAAACAAATATTTAGTTACCAAATCGTTGTCTCATTAACTGCAACACGAAATGTTTGTGAGAAGCTGTTTTCATTTAAAATGTTAAGACATTGCACACTAGTTTGAAAATCATTTTTCTTTTTTACCCTACATGAAATACATTTTATCGTTTTGTGAAAAAATACATATTTAATACTCATTTGCATCTTCCATAGAAATTTATAGCATGAGGCATGTTGGAGATGTGTAAATTTTAAAGTTAATAGTCGAATAGTAATCAATATATTAATTAGCTTAGCTACAAAGCAGAGATTAATGTTGTTGGTAAAAATAAAAAAGCAACATTTTTTCAATGTATCATTTTCTATTAAATTTACTTTGAAACATCTTTTTCTTTTTTCGGTAATATAATGCATCATATTACTGGTGTATATATATATATATATATATATATATATATATATATATATATATATATATATATCGTTTCGATCCTCTCAAATTGTCGTTTAACTGTATTCCACCTGTATCTCAAACGACCGTGTTGTGCGTGGCCAGCGCGCTAGGTTCCGTTCGACATCGAAAGCAAGATTTTTGTCTTGCCTAGATGGCCGAGTGGTTAGCGCGGTGGCCGCTCACTGCTAGGAGAATGGGTTCCGGAGGTCGTGAGTTCAAGCCTCGGCCGGGGCGGAGGTGGAGCTCCAACAAAGTGAATTTCCTTGTGCTTTATATATATCTTTATCATTCACTATGGGCAGGTATATGTCAATTTAAGAGTTATTGCAATGTTTGTGCTTATCATATATGTATATCTATGCAATGTGTATCGTTTCGATCCTCTCAAATTGTCGTTTAACTGTATTCCACCTGTATCTCAAACGACCGCGTTGTGCGCGGCCAGCGCGCTAGGTTCCGTTCGTCATCGAAAGCAAGATGTTTGTCTTGCCTAGATGGCCGAGTGGTTAGCGCGGTGGCCGCTCACTGCTAGGAGAATGGGTTCCGGAGGTCGTGAGTTCAAGCCTCGGCCGGGGCGGAGGTGGAGCTCCAACAAAGTGAATTTCCTTGTGCTTTATATATATATATATATATATATATATATATATATTAGAATGTGTAAAAATCACCCTCGTTTTTAATTAGGCGACCGTCGTATAATACATATGCTTTTAATGTTTCATCCTGATTGTTCAATCACTATTGTGGTTTGTTTGTTGTTTTTTTGTGTATCTTAAAATGAGCATTGAGTTTCCAAATCTTCAGAAACTTCCGGATAACAGTATTTTGAATAAAACATAATTGTGAATACTCATTTTTTTTTTCATTTTAAACAAGGTATAAATAATTTAATCAATAAAACTACAATAGATCAGTTTTTTTCTTTAAATAAAATAAACACAATCAGAATATTCAATATTAAAACAATAAAATGCTTTCTTTGGTGATTCATGCGGGATATGAAGGTGGCGACATAACGCGGGTTATGTATTTTTTCTGCAATGATCGCTACCTTCATAACCGACATGAATCATCAAAGAAAGCATTTTATTGTTTATATTTACATCTTTCTTTTAACAATTAATAAATTGATTGTAAAAAGTAAGTTTAATTAACTAAATTACTGTTAATGTACATCCGTACGTTAGCTAAAAGAAACAGCCAAATCGTCTCCTATGGGAATTTGAGTCTGACATCATCATGACAATTTCGTGCAGTCCGTGATTTTTCATAGGTCGTTGTAGGTTTCGACCAATCGATAAATGGGGCGCATAGATTTTAGTTCTGTCAATTTCCTGTCGGTTTCAGTCGCTGAAGGTTTCGACCAATCGATATACGGGGCGTGTCGATATAAGTCCTGTTAGTTTCTATAGAGCTATGAATTAACTAAAGTTTCCGTTAGAAATAGAGGGAATCATTCACGGTAGATGTAAATATATTAATTTGAAATCCCTTTCAAGTTTTATTTTGACTGTTGCAAGTTTTAAAAAGCGTCTTTTATAAAGATCACACGGGACATAGGATTGTATACAGCATCTGTAAATGTTGTGTACAAATGTTATTCGTAGATTGGCGTAAAGATTTTGGAGCACACAATACTGTAAGTGCATTTTAAACACGTCATACAGAATTATGGACTGTATCGCAAAGTACCTTTAAGAAATATTGAAAGGGCGGGATTGAAACTAGCTGAGATTGAAACTAGGTGCTCATGGAGAGTAGCCGCTGAATAAAAAGCGGAAGGTGTGGATGTAATGTAATGTGTAATTGAGTACTGTCGCTTCTTTGCTTGTCAAAATAAAGAATTCCATACACTATTTCTTAATAACTTATTAGATTAATATTTATTATCAAATATCCCTGCTTTGTGTATAAATCAAGAATGAATCAAATACGATAAATGATTTGCAAGAAAATATGAAATCCTAACGTGTTATACGTCTGTACTATAAAAAACTGGCAAGTATCCAAAAACATCTCGGTCGTATTCGGGCCTCTAACCCTAGCACTTACTACATTCCCTGCCAGATTGTAAGAATTGGGGCTTATAACCACTCTAAATAAATGATACCATACAACTGAACAACTTTTCGGTCAAAGAATCATTTGTATGGGTCCAGAAGATTTCGTTTACTTTCTTATTCTTTTTTGGAATAACTCGGACTTTCAGCTTCTCTCACTTATATGCAAACAGAAAAGTCCATCAGAGAGGAGTATCGGGTTATTTCATAATTAAGTATAAACTCATTATTAACAGTAACATTTTTGTATCATTGTTTAACATTTGTATTGATATTCAATATCAAATATATAATACTGATTGAAACATGTTTTAAACATCAATATTAGAAAAAAGTCAATAAAATATATGGCTTTTGTATTTTAAGTATCATCAAAAGTCAGCGAAGGAAAAGAAGATACGGCGACAACTGAAAACACTTCTACGTTGAAAATGATTTCATTTGTTTTCATTGGATCGTTCTGCGTTGGAGTAACCGCAGCTTTTCTAGTGATATTAAAATCAAGGTTATTGTTCGTTTCAAATTTTATGGTTCGTTATTATATTATTTTTTAACAATTAACAAAATCGGGAAAATAAAATAAGCATTTTCTTATAGACTGAAAATCGCTGGAATATATCCAGATAGATACAAATTGCGAACAGCCAACGAGATGTGCTGTGAGTACAGCAATTTTAAAACAAGAATTATATCTTAAAAACACAAAATTTTATTTAATTAAAATTATCTTCTTTTGACTTGTTACATTTTACATCGACATTATATTTACAGCTTCTCAATATGACAATATTGAAGCGGTTGAGGGGGAAGTATTTCTACATGAGCAGTCAAATCCTCCTACAGAGGCAGTGGATATTTCAAATCATGTTTATTACGAATTAAGTTCGTCTGGTTTGATAGATGACAACACAGCCAGTCTTACAGAGAATATTTCAGCTGAGGAGTCTGCAAACGAGTATCAGCATGTATCAACCACAGGCCACTACGATGTGTTGTCTTTACGAAATAAGTTGGATCCTATGAATACAAATGTTCTTCGACTTTACCCTGAACGCCCTCGTGATGCATATCATGTTGTTAATGTCTCCTATTTAAAAGAGGTGAATAATTTGGAAGATTTTGAAACAAATTCAGAGTCATCAAAGTCAATAAATCAAGCACAAAACGCTGATATTGACTGTTGAAATGCTGATATATTAAACAAAGGACAACGCGCCAATTAAAGATTTTATATTGAATGAAAGATTTTATTCAGTCTTAATAAGATAAAACACATTGGTAAAATGTGTTTTTGAATTATTAGGTAAAAATTATATTTTAAATTTATGTAGTGAGAGAAAATGCATTAAATTTGTAGAATAAATTGTGTAATTCATAAATTTCATATAGAATAACAGAATAGATTGACTAACTTAATATATTGCTCAGTTTAATTGGCAACACGATTAAATGATGTAAATATAAATGATATTCATTTTAAATAAGACTCCAGATATCTATTAAAAAATCTATTGAAAAAAAACTATTCATTAAACTATTTGAAAATTTCACAAACTTCTCTACAGGTGATAACTAAATGAGAGAGGATATTTATTACAGTTTAATGGATTAATAACACGCTAAACATATTATCATCCTCTTGACATACGGAAAAACTTGATAAGGTATATACAATGTAATCGTCATACACTTAGGCTAATTGCAAACAAAATTGATGCATTCGGCATGAGTACCAGGAATGGTTTGCCACAAATTGACTCCAAAATTGGGATAATTCCTCAACGCAAATCCTTTTACGCAAAACACGAAAACAGGAAATAAAAGAAAAAAAATAATGAACCAATTTGTTAATACATATATGTATAATATTGAAGTAAAGATTTATAATTTCGAAAACTTTCGTTTTTCTATTTCGGTTAAATGATGTTAATTAATGCGATTATTAACGATATACAGTACCGATCAGACCCAACCTAACAGAAAGTAAACCCCAACTAAACCCTGGTTTTACTTTCTGGGTTTACTCCGGGTTTAATAGAGTGGACCCAGAGTAAACCCAAAGTAAACCCAGAGTAGACACAGAGAGTAAACCCGGTCAGAAGTATACCCCTGAAAGAAGTCGCTAACTGTGTATTCGGAATATACAATGGGCAGGAATTACAGGCAGTAGGATGGTAAGATAAAAGACGGGTCTGCTTCACAGTTCAGTGCATACAGTTGACCTCAAAAGCAATTTCCAAGTAAACCCAAAGTAAACCCCAAGTAAACCCAAAGTAAACCCCGAGTGGACCCAAATTTTCAAAACGTAAACCCAGAGTAAACCCCAAGTAAACCACAAAAGTAAACCCGGGATTTAGTTGGGGTTTACTCTGGTGTTAGGTTGGGTCTGATCGGTACTGTATGTGTATTTTTTAAAGAATCATTAGATTTTTTAAATGTTTGCTAAACATGAAGCCACATTTAAGAATTCAATATTTTGTTTCGAGAAAAACCAGACTTTTTCCTGACTAGTAGATTTATCTCAAATATTTTAGAAAACGCTCAGTCACAGTTCACGTTTTTAATCATCTCTATGTGTAAACTCTCGCATACGATAAGGCGTAGGTAATCAATGCAAAATATTATTGTTGAGCAAAAACCATGTAATTGTTTTCTTTAATTGTAATAATAAAGCTGACTCAGTTCGTATAAGTTGTAAACTAACAATGGTTTACCGTCTTGGCTATATTCGAAGTCTTCACATTTGTAAAGTTTAAAACATTTTAAAGTCAATTCCTCTAAGGTTCTTATTTCCAAAGTATATATATATACCAAGCCGAAATATTTAGAAGTGAAAATTGTGGATATTCGGGAAGAATATCTAATATAAATCATTTTTTTTTAGTTTTATTATATCTAGCTTACTGGTATTTATCAATCGTATGATGTTTTATTTGTTCTGATTCTATATAATCTACATCGTCTTTTTTATTAACAGCATTATCCATGTAAAGAAGATTATAATAACTTGTTTTATAAAAAGGGTGTAATTATACAAAATATAGTTCTCATTTTTATTAACTTTACTATAATTAATATAATGCTATTGTTTTAATAGTTGCTTTTTTGTGTAATTTTTGTTTATCATTTTCTCTTTTAATTCTCATTTGAAAGTGTAATTATTTTTTCTTGTTTTAACTCCTGTTCGCGTTATTGTCCTAATTCAGTGTGTGTCACATTATTAGTGTATATATCAGTAAAACGTTTCAAAAAGTGTATTGGATGTTTCATTAAATGCTGTATGTAAAATGTTTGGACATACGTGTGAAACGGATCTATAAAAAAGAAACACAATACAGGCATTTTTGTATCCAGCAATTAAGAACAATTTGATAATGTTATAAATTGTCAATACGTGTTTAAGTGAAATCCATCGTTTTAATTGAACAATAATTGAACAACAGTTGCTGAAATATATTTGTTATATAAATTTTATTTTGTTTAACATTTCATCAATTTTGTCACAACTCAAGTTTTTTTTCTTCCTTTTTAGAAATTCAAAAAAGGAGAGAAGAAATAATTTTAAGCATTAAAGATTGTCCTGAAGGAAGTACGAATGAAACGAAAATATTCATTCAAAATTATTAAAAGTCAACTTTCCGGGTCTGTTTTATTTATAGGATCAGAAAAATACGAATTTTGGTATTTCTTCGCTTTTTGTTCCTGTTACAATTTTAATTTGAGTTTAAAGGACTTAAAATCATAAAAATTTGACAATGAATTGGTTTTCATAGCAATGATGGTTCCGGTGCTTTGAATTATTTTAACTTGAATACTAGACTTTGACCCATGCGTGCACGGGTTGACATTGCATATGATATCGGAATAGATACATGGACACACCGTATTGTTTACATTTACATAACCAAGCTTTAATTAAGCCTACAATAATGCTATTAATTTCACTACACTCTGCTTAGTTAGATAATCTAACTGTGTCCGGGACAGGCCTTCACCACAGTTAAAATGCTTCCCATGCACCCGTAAAGTAGCAAAAAATTGCAGATCGCACCGAAACAATTTTGGAGAAATTAATGAAGCTGCATTGTAAATAATAGTCAAATTATTCATAACAAACCATTTTGAGATTGTAAATACCTTTCATTAAAAAAATTAATTCATATAAATAAAGAATTCAACACTTTTTCACCAACGTTCTTACTCGCTTCAATTTTACACACCATGTTGACATTCGGAACTCTTGGTATTTTTCATATTAAATGCACTGAGTTAGAGTTATCTACCGTATTTTCTTTGATAAACAGAATATATAGCAAATTGTTAATGAAAATTTTTATTATATATATTTGTATTATCGTTCCTGAGTTTATCCATGCAAATGTGATATTGTGGAAACATAAACTAAAGAGCCTGCCGTGATTTGGCGTGAATGTAATGCGCATGCGCAAGATTGTAAAATCCAAAAAATCCAGATGATATCCGGATTTTTTAAATGAATTTTCGTTAATATTTAATTAGTGAAGTTTGATTAAGAAAAAAGAAAAACAAATTGGTAATCTTCAAGTACCAATGATGTTTAAAATATATAAAACAAAAGACAGTACTCTTCCGATTTCTCGGTATTAAAGCCCAAAAATTCGAGTCTATTATTTTAATATAGTAGTATAGATATAATGGACAGGTTTTTATTTCTATTACTAATCTTTTCTTCACATGACATTTTACTACACACGATCTAAATTTCAGCATTATTGTATTATTAGCACTATATCGTACATTAATAAAGAGTTTACATACTTTAGACATTTTTAAGACAAACAATTAGCATCTTCACTAAACTGATAACAAAAACTAAAATTGGTCTAAGATAAATCAAATAAAAGTGCAAACTGGCAACGTTTATTAAATTTATGAAAGTCGAAATAAAAAACTAGTTAATCTTGATAAACAAGTTCTTTCTTGAGATTTTTAACATTGTCTAGTATAATGTCCTTTTTATTGAATTTGAGAATGTCCTAGAGAAACGTTTGGAAAGCCCGTCTTACTGATTATATCGAAAGGTTCTGTGCCTGGAAATAAAGCTGAACTGGCGAATACACTGCGACTTGGTTATTAGTTGCGTATAAAATGGATACAAAATGGCTGCAGAAAATCAGTTCACAATCTACATGCACACCAAACTACTTTTAGATATAATATTTTACAAAGTTTCAAATGTTGTATGGTGTTGTCGAAACAAATAGAAATACACCTTTTGTATGGCAATCACTACAGGACTACAGTACTACTACTTTGTTTTAATCGATCGAAAAACACCTTGGTAAATTAAACAAAATAGTTTTTTTTTAAAATGTCGTTTGTAATGTCAATTTTGTTTACAAATAAGCTTTTTATATATAGTTTTTATAGTTCACTCATACGCACTTAAATTTATTTATTAGCATTATGAAAGTTTTTGATATAGCAGTTGGTATATCAAAACCTTTGCGAGTATAGTTTTCTCAACCGGAACATCAATTTTGCCCAAGTGGATAAATGAAAACATTGAGACACGCAATTCGGAATTTGTACTTCCACTTGCTCGGTTTATATTAAACGACTATATCTGCACAGAGGGTTATCGTTCCTTATGTACGTATTATTAAATTGATAAATCATTTTCATAACATTTTACAGATTATGATATGACGAAATTAAATCTCAACGTAATTTAATATGGTTTAAAAGCAACGATATTTTAACATAATGAATATATGTGTTTCTACAATATAAGAACTAAAGGCGAAAAATGTCATTGGAAACTCTTTGAAATGAATATATCTTCAATATCACTGTATTATGTATTATGTATTATACTCAATGATGACGTTACTAGCATATTTAATAGATAAGATCAATGTCGGGAGACAAAAACATCGGAATGCAGTGTGAACAATGTCGAAATTAGACGTATTTAAAACAGATACGCAGAATTTAGCCGGTTGTTATTAAGGAAATCATCAGAATAATAAAGTTTTTTTGTTTCATCAGCAAGTGTTATAAGGTAAGCAAGAGGGCATTTGCATGGCTTAACCGGACTTTCCTCTGTCAGTGTGTACAAAAAAGACAAAAGTATAACACTACCCCGAATATTTTGAAAGATAAATTTTGCAAATCTAAAATACTTGGAAAGTGCTGCTAGAATCTTTGTTTCGTTGTTGTGAATGAAAATTACGTTGTTTTGTCAAACATCTTGAAGACGTTGAGAGGTTTTGGGGTAGATAATGACAATATTCATGTTATGCTATCAACAAAAGGATTCTAGCATTTGCCGATCATATTATTATATAATACATGAATAGTGGATTTCTGAAGAGTATTACACTTTTTGATTTTTTGTTAAGGAAAAATAGTGATCTTTTTATAACTGTCACGTGATACCATAGCTTCAATGAGCGACTCGATTCTGATGCATAAAGACGATTAAAAAGTGAACCCATTCATTCTTATTATTTATTTAGCATTGTTTTAAACAATCTTTAAATGACCATAATTCCTATGATCATTAAACTCTGAATTGTCTTAACCTACCAGCGTAAGTTTTAAGTGATAACAAATAATACTATTTCGTTTTAGGTATCCGTATCGGTTATGTTACATATGCATTTATATCATAATAGCCCTATTATCATATAGTCACTAGAACTCCCTTGTTGTGAAAAACAAATATTGGTTTATATTTTTTTAACCTCGATATGAAATAAAAATTCAAACTGATTTCTAATTTTGAAACATCTACAACAACTTGAAATTATTTGTCCGGAGTTCATTGTTTAAAGATCGATAGTTCTGATACTGAATTTTATATTTTTCTAGTTTTGATATCATAATTTATCATTTTCTAAACAACACTTATTTTAACTAGTATTTCCTCATTTATTTCATTCAACACAATACCTTCCGTGTAAATGAAACATATGGCGGACAGTGTCTAGAACTAGGATGGATTTTCATCCTCCCCATGTTCTCTTAGCTTTTTCGATATTTGCTATTTTTAAGATCAGAAACTAGAGGGGCGCTCTAGAATGTAACAGGTTAGTAAAGAACCCCAAACATTCCATTCTTATTTACTTTTTTTCTATTTCGCAATTTACTCTTTCTTGTTTTTGATTCTTGTTCTGTTTCTTCTGCATTTTGCCATCCTGTGATGTCTTTGTATGGTCTTTGTAAAGCTAAAAATGCACACGTCTGTTATATCTGTACCTTGAACAAATGGAAAGAACTTGAAATACTATTTTGCTGTTTGGTACATGTTTTTTGTATATACTCTATGTATATAATGATTAAAATAACTATTTAACTAACACAGCTTCCAGTTTAAATCACGAACCTGCTTATCAGTATTACTGATGAAACAATCAGATTGAGCAATCAGCCCGTTGAGAACTTAAACTTACTTTGCTATAGCCAGCTTGTAACTCATTTGTAAAAATGATCATAGTTAAGAAAAACAAAGTTAACAAGCGAATTTTACAAAGTATACAAGGCAAATACCTTGAGACTGGCGGTATTGAACCCTTTAAATTAGTTTACCTTCATGATGATTGAAAGTGGTTTCAATAATTTTATTGCTATATAAATAAAACTATACTTTGATATTATTATAAAAATACTTTACGTAGTTCGAGGTTTACACTTCATTCTGAATATTTTTTTTCAGTGGTGTGCGTTGTACGAATTACTATAGAGAAAATAATCAATGCAAAGGTAATTACAATAACAAGGTCATTGTATGAAACCAATTATATGTTTTATACTTAAATAAGAACTAACATTAATCATTCAAAATTTGGAAAAAAGAGATAAAAGAATCAAATATATATATATTTGAAATATCTAAAATGCTACTATTTATCACTACTTCAATATTCCTGTTATAGAATGCCCATTAGGAACACATGGTGTAAACTGCAGCTGGACGGACATGCCCACAAGACTACTTTGGACGGTTTTGTAAGAAATCTTGTAACTGTTCCAGTTATCAATACTGTACCCCGGCTATTGGATGTATACAAAAAGAAAATGTTACAGAAAGGACAATTCTTGCATCAAATATAACTGCAGGTTTGAACAACATACTACGAAATTGTAAAGATATGCATTACAACTTTTAATAATTGAATGTTTCACTTAATATTCGGACGGACTTTTTTAAGTACCAAAAAAAGAATAAGTAAGACAAAGATTGATATTTAAACTGCAATTAATTTACATAAAATATTTAAGAAACTATTCATGACAACTTGTTTATGTTAGAAGAATTGCTACACCGTGCAGGCTTTTTGTTATTCTAACTGTTGGACTTATGATTACAGTGTGTAGGAGTGAAACGGGTGATAAATACATATATATATATTATCATTATTAGTTACAACGTGCAAATTCAAACTATTAGAAACTTTGATCTAACATTTTCTGATAAGAAAAGCACCAACTGGTTATTCTAATTATAAAGTATTTTCAGCGTCCAATCAATCCTTTACCCGAGAGACGTCAGTGTGGAAAATCACAATATTTGCTTTCCTTGTATCTACTGTAATTGGATTGTCTGCGACAGGAATGATCAGTTTGAAATCAAGGTCTATAGTATTCTTAACAAAATGTTTGGTTGATATAAAAGAACTGTCATCCAAAAAGCTATATAAAACAAAATTATCCGTTTGTTTATTTTGTAGAAAACAAAAGATTCATTTTTTTCGCAATTTCAGTTCGTGAAGGGAAACCATGACAAGGAATGCGGTAATTTCAAAGCCAGTAATAAATAACAATGAATATATAGAAGTCGAGTTAATTATAATTTATATACAATGGAATACTTTTTTTCAGTTGCTTCTAGGAGCATTGAAGAAGCGGATTTCGAAACCGCTTCTCGTTCATTTTATGAGCATTCCCCCCCAAGAAACGAAAGATCTTTTGGATAATTTACATGGCGACTTAAGGACGTCTAAAATGATGCACACGGATTTAATCAGTGCCACTGAGAGTATTCATTTGGCGCCATATCTCAAAGACAAGGAAATGATAAATACATGCAAACATCAGTTAACCTATTTTGATTCGGAAATAGAAACAAATAATAGACATGGTTCAGTATCTAGTTATGGGCAATTGCATATGCCTATTCAGAACAGTGTTCTGTCCTTGAAAGTTAATTTAGATCCATCAACTACAGAACTCTACGATCCAAACAAGATTAAAACTGACGATGAATATGACGTTATGGAATTTTATGATATTGATGAAAAAAGAATTTCAAAGAGCAGTCAGTCAGAGTATGGTGCTTGTTCGCATCTCATTGGAACAAGAGAAACAGTAGACAATGGTGGTGATATATACTGAACAAAAAAAGAAAGGTATATATGTAAGTGTACAATTTTGTTTTACTTTCGTTCGAACAAAATTTTTGACAATAAATTTCCTATCTAACAGAGTTAAACTACATTCTATTGTGACGAAAAAATCCTGATTATTCAACCGTACCGCCCTTTAACTGACGGTGAGTACAATGGGTAGAAGCCCGTGCTATACACAGTTTGACGACGTGTATCCGCAAAATTCTTTGCAAAGAAAATCTTTGCTGTCTGTCAAAAAAAAAAAAATCAAAAATTTAGTTCATTAAATGCGATTTTTGAAATGCCCCGATTGTCTAAAGAAAACCGTGAACGCTGCGTTGGGATGCTCCAAGCAGGCATGTCCCAAAACGCTGTAGCAGCCACAGTCGGAACGTCTCAGAAGACGATCAGCCTTCTTTGGAGACGTTTCCAGACCACTGGATCTACCAATGACCGGCCCCGCAGTGGAAGACCTAGAGTAACCACCCCTAGGGAGGACCGTCAAATCCGGTTGCTTCATCTGAGAAACAGATTTTTATCGGCAGTAGATTCAGCTCAAAATGCTTTAGGGAGGAGGATTAGCTCTCAGACGGTACGAAATAGACTGAAGCGTTGCTGTTTGAAAGCCCGTAACAGAGCTGACAGATCGACACAAGACCTCCCGACGGAACTAGGCGCGGCACCATTTGCGCTTTCGGGTGCAAGACTGGTCCAGAGTTCTCTTTAGGGACGAGGTTCGTTTTAGTTTGAAGTTTGCCGATGGAAGAACCCGTGTCTGGAGGAGACGTGGAGAGCGTTTTGCTGGTTGCTGTGTGACAGAAGTGGACAGATTTGGTGGTGGTAGTGTAATGGTTTGGGGAGGAATTTGTGGTGGAAACCGAACAAGACTTGTTGTAGTGAACGGTACCTTAACATCCCAAAGATATAGAGATGAAATTCTCTCCCCCGTTGTACTGCCATATCTGCGCACCAATGGCCCTGGTCTAACATTCCAATAGAACAACGCAATAGCTCACACGGTTTGAGCAACAAGAGAATTCCTAAACCAGAACAACGTTGACATGCTAGACTGGCCCTCAAAATCTCCGGATCGCTCGCCAATCGAACACGTTTGGGACGAGTTAGGTAGAAGAGTAAGGATGCGCAGACCCCAGCCTCAGAATCTCTTGCAACTGGAAACAGCACTAGAGAAGGAATGGAATAATATCCCGGGGCATGTAATTCAACGATATGTATCCTCTATGCGTAGAAGTTGTGTCGCAGTATTGAATGCAGGTGCTGGCCACACACGGTACTGACTTGTGAGATTTCATTCTGACCCCAGGGTAGATCAGAAGACTGTTCTAAGCCCGTGTGTTTCTAAAAGTGACTTTTTGCAAAAGAATATTGTCAAACATTGGTGCCTTGTTATCATAACCAAACACTGTTCTGATCCTTTGATTTTAAATAAATTGACAACAAATTATTTATGCTATACATTTTTTTTTGTTCAGTATATAAGAAATTTCTTAACAAATGTTGAGTATGAGGAGATATATTGGTAGTTTAGTACACGATTTGTGCTAAACATCTTTAAACATGAAATTTATATTCCTTTTAATCAGGTTGTTAATAAAAAATTATTTAAGAAATATACAATGATATTTAGTGAACATGGCGTTATGAATAGCAATTGCTCTGCTGGCTGGTGCGCATCATGGAAAATATGCCAGCAGAGCATTTGCTATTTATAACGCCATGTTCAACAAATAATCGTTGTTAATTACTTATATTTGCATTGTACCCCTTGCAGATCCCCTTTATTAGACCTTGACATTTGGATATTACGTCAAAAATAAACGTTCAGACTGTAATATATTTTTTAACTCACATAGATTTTCAAGATTATATTTGTTAACAGAATAAATGATATTTTAGAACAGTAATTCCTTTAGAATTTTAATATAAGACATGTTTTAAATGCACCAATTTTAGGGAGTTGGAGTGAAAACACACTTACTGTTATGATCTATAACGTCAAGGAAAATTATGTGATGTTACACATTTATGACGTCATAGTATGGCAAAAGTAATGTACATAAATCATGGTATCTTTCCAGTTAGGAAGAGTTATCGTTCCTTGTACGTTGAATTTTGAAGAAATAAAATATAAAAATCAAACACTTCTGTTTCATTTTGGGTATATTTTTATTATACAATAATAAACAGCATTTGTAATTGATTAAAAATAAATATGAATAAAACTAAAATACCTTGTATTGTATTTTAAACTTTAGATAATTTATATGAATATGTAAAATTCCTTGAACAAGTGTGAGGCAGGAAAAATTTCGAACATTGTGTTTTCCGCTTTTTTGTGAGAACAGGACTAATAAATCGATACAGATTAAACAAACACTTAGAAAGGATTCAAAACCAATCATAAATATGTATATACATCATCCTATATATGACAGCCGGTAAAATTTGTTTCCAAGATATATTTATTTCTCACAATATGTTATCCCTTGAACGTTAAACAAATTTTGATCTCTACTTAATTTCATTGGTAAAAATCGATCACGTCAAACAACATCCAGCTGCAAGTACTCTTGTCGCGTTTAATGCTCGATATTCTCCTAATTTCCGAAAGAGGATTTGACTATCACAATAGCAAAAGTACATTTTCCTAAGTAATAAAAGGAATATATTACTGGAAAATAATTAAAGCCTTTCATAAAACTGTACTAAAACATTTAAAATGAACTTTAAAGAGAAAAATGTGATAAAAAATTATCAAAATATTTTGAGTATATGTTTGAAATACTTGAAGAGCCACTCGGTAATATAACATTTGTTAATTAAATACATTAAAAACGTTTATCTATTATCATTTCCATATATGCTGATCATTTTATTCTACAATTTCATAATAATGTTATCATTATGAATTCGATTCTTTATAATTAGATATTTATCCTGTTTTAGGGTGTTTTCGAAACTTTATATCATAAATTTATTATGAAGACATTTAATTTTTAAGCCTTATCTCCAAGATTGATCTTTTCTTATCAACAAGGAAGAATTTTTCATAGATGAATGATTTTTTTTTAAACTTTCTTCGACTACTCGAATTGCTGCAGAATTCATTTGAGTTGTTTTCGGGCTTACCGATTATGCTACATATAACGAACCTCCATATATATAAAGAAAACCAAAACTTTTCAACGATGCAATTTATTTCTATTAATTATGTATACAGATAAATAATTGCCCCCGTTTTTGTTTTTGTTTTTTTTTGTTTTTTTTTTGTTTTGTTTTTTCGTTTTTTTTTCGGGGGGGGGGGGCATTTTGCTTTTGTTGTCAACGAGCGAAATTCAAAAAAAAAGTATTCAATTACTGTATTAATTAGAAAGAGTATTTTTCATACAACTGTGTCTGGGAAAGTTCAAGACGAGCTAAACCGTTCGCATTTGTAGAATGGCGAAAAGAAACCACGGGAGAATATATCTTATGTACATTAAACTGCTGTTTAACATGTGCACATCACACCTCATCATTCCAAGAAACAAATCTTATGAACATTTTTAAATACACTATGATAATACATTTATGTAGAAAAAGGAATAACGAAACGAAAACTTGTTAAGTAAGTACTATTTTTTTTAGAATATTTGCAGTCGAATGTTTTCCGTATATATGAAATAAGTAAAGGAGAATAGACTCTTAAACTCATTCTAAACTGGTCAGGAGGTTATATCATGACATCACAATGAGCATTGCACGAATTTTTAGTTGAACTGATTCAATACTAGAAAAAAGTAAACACAATAATGTAATACTAGATAAGAAGAGCAATGTATACATTGTCATAAAGAAATGAACTTTGGGTATAACAAAATTAGATCACAAGACCATCTAATAAAATATCCCAGTAAACGTTTTGAGATTGCTTTTTATTTATGAAACGAATATCTGAAAACTAACTCATACGTATGTTGTTTTTTTTCTCATTATTAAAACAATTGCTATAATATTGAAAAACAAATTACAAAAGTAAGCTGTAAACTGTTAATTAGGATATTATTATCAATTTAAAACACATATTTGATGAAGTGTGCTAAAATATTTCATTGTGTTTTCATGATATACGATACATTAAGAATTTTATTTCCGCTGTTGTTTATTTCTCGACCTTTTCCTTAATGCAGAAATCATTTTCCTTTAATGATAAATTGTATCTCGAAAAACAAAAATTATATTGAATTATTTTTCCTGCTGAAAAGGATATAATACAAAATACAATGTTTGTTTTTACTAACTTCCTTAGGCATAGGACATTTATTTTTTTACGTGTAAATCTTTAAGAGTTTACACGTTTATGTATTTGTTTATTTAATTATTCAATTTTATTTAAACAATGGCAACTACTTTGTCGACATTGATCTACAACAGTACTGAAAATAACATGTATTGTAATGGGAGGTGAGACATTTTAGGACTGCTTTTATTGTTTACTGAAGTGTAATGATTTATTTTAAGATTTTTTTCTGTTTCTTTGATGGAGTGGTTTTTCACAAATCACGTAATATTGTGCTTTAAGAATGAACATATTTGTTTAATTAACATGTTATAGAGAGAGTGTTAATTTACAGTAATTAAAATTCCCAGAAAACACCTCAAGATTCGTCATTTTTAGCTCACCTCAGCTGAACTCAAGTGAACTATTCTGATCACATTTTGTCTGTCGTCAGTCTGTCCGTCTGTCTGTCCGTCTGTCTGTAAATTTTTCACATTTTCAACATTTTCTCAAGAACCACTGGGTTAATATCAACCAAAATTGGCACAAAGCATTCTTAGGCTAAGGGAATTCAAAGTTGTGAAAATTAAGGACCACGCCCTTTTACAAGAGGAGATAATTAGGAATTATTGAAATTTTTCGAGAAATTTTCAAAAATCTTCTGCTCAAGAACCATTTGGCCAGGAAAGCTGAAACTTGTGTGGAAGCATCCTCAGGTAGTGTAGATTTAAAGTTTTGAAAATCATGACCCCCGGAGGTAGGGTGGGACCGCAATGGGGGGTCGAATTTATACATACGAATATATAGAGTAAATTTTTAAAAATCTTCTGCTCAAGAACCATTTGGCCAGGATAGCTAAAACTTATATGGAAGCATTCTCAGGGAGTGTAGATTCAAAGTTTTGAAAATCATGACCCCCGGGGGTAGGGTTGGACCGTAATGGGGGGTCGATTTTTAACATAGGAATATATAGAGTAAATCTTTCAAAATTTTCTTCTCAAGAACCATTTGGCCAGGAAAGGTAAAACTTATGTGGAAGCATCCTCAGGTAGTGTAGATTCAAAGTTGTGAAAATCATGATCCCCGGGGGTAGGGTGGGGCCAGAATGGGGGTCGAATTTATGCTAAGGAATATTTAGAGTAAATCTTTAAACATCTTCTTTTCATAAACCGTCAGGCCAGGAAAGCTAAAAGTTATGTGGAAGCACCCTCATGTAGTGTAGATTTAAAGTTGTAAAAAATCATGACCCCCAGGGGTAAGGTGGGGCCACAATGGGGGGTCGAATTTATACATAGGAATATATAGATTAAATCTTTAAAAGTCTTCTCAAGAACCATTTGGCCAGGAAAGCCAAAACGTTTGTGAAAACATTCTCAGGTAGTGTAGATTTAAAGTTGTGAAAATCGTGACCTTCGGTGGGGGGTGGGGGGGGGGGGGTAGGGTAGGGTGTGACCACAATGGGGTGTCGATTTTTAGCTCACTTGAGCTGTAAGCTCAAGTGAGCTTTCCTGATTACATTGTATCTGTTGTCCATCTGTCCGTCTCTCTGTACGTAAACTTTTCACATTTTCAACATCTTCTCCAGAACTACTGGGCCAATTTCAACCAAACTTGGCACAAATCACCCTTAGTCAAAGGGGATTCAAAGTTGTGAAAATTAAGGACCACGTCCTTTTCAAGGGGAAATAATTAGAAATAATTGAAAAATTTTGAGAAATTTTCAAAAATCTTTTGCTCAAGAACCATTAGGCCAGAAAAGCTGAAACTTGTGTGGAAGCATCCTCAGGTAGTGTAGATAGAAATATATAGAGAAAATCTTTAAAAATGTTCTTCTCAGAAACTAATCAGCCAGATGATTCTTTTTAATTGTTTAGACTTTGGCCCGAGGACAATTCTTCGGCCTCACAAGGGGTTCAGAGTTTGATGTTGGGTTATATCCTATTTATAAACAAATGTTAAGGATTTTTTTTGAGAACTGCAATGCTCAACATGTGATATGACTATAAAATCATCCCGTTAGAAAAGGGACTAATGATTATAAACATAAAAATATCCAGGGGGGTGGATTTTATTTATACAGGATCTACATGTATTATTGTAAATTGTCCAGATAGTTTGTATTACGACTCCATTAAGCTGATTTTATCATACCTATTGTTCCTCAGGTGAGCGATGTGGCCCATGGGCCTCTTGTTTAAAAAAAAAATCATGATAGGATTTTCATACTAGATACAGCGCTCAGAATTATTGTTTAATTCAAAAGATGCTCGTATCATTGTATGTTTGTATATGTTATGCATAGTAAGTAGGTTCGTTCTCATGATTTCCCCTCTTATTTATAAGTACATTATATACACGGTTGAAATTTTCTAGAAACTATAACAGTGCATTTTACTTTAATAGTATTTATTTGATATTTAGCAATCTACACGCTTACAAAAACATAGTAAATTTGAGATTCTTTGGTTTAAAGGAAATGATGTATTTTAAAAAATCAAATTTTGCAAAGTGTTGAAAATGTACATTGCGTTAAAATGCAGTTTTTAATAATGTATTTGAGACCATTCATTACTCTAAATGGACAGTTAAGCTAGTAGTCCAATCAATGATCAATTGAAAAATGGAATATGCATAAAATTGAATGAACAATATTTAAATTTATATGATATATGATTAATTCATTAATGTTGCATTTCTTTTGCTCCAAGATATAGAGGATGTCTGTGTTGTGTGATTTTATATTTGCTTCAACCAACGAGCTAAAATAGCATACATATTCTCAAGGCTTGCCGAGGGAATATTATATTACGCTTCCGGTTGGTGACGTGCATCATGGCACGCGGTTTTTAAAGAGGGGACCAAACTTTACTCCTTTTAAACTATAAACCCGTTATAAAACCACTGAAAATTGCCGTAACATGCCGCCTAAAGGTAAAGGAAAGCAAAGCAGTAGCAGCGAAGGGGAGGCTCCGCTAGACAAATTTTTGGAAAAGAACAGCTCGCCCGATGTTGAGGTAACAAATTCGGACTTGAAAAAGATAATGGCGTCTTTGTTCGAGAAATTTCAGAATACTATCGACCAGAGAATGTCAACAGTAGAAACGTCTATTAAAAACTCTTTGAGTGATATTAAGAACGAATTTTTAGAGATACAAAAAACTCTACTTACTTACGACGACAGAATCACAGAACTTGAGTCGAACAAAGGGCAAGGGGAACAAAACTGTAAAAAAAATTAATGAGTTAGAAAACAAACTAGAAGTGGTTGAAAATCAGCTTGCATATTATGAGCAAAAGTCCAGAAAGTACAACTTGCTGTTCTATGGCATTGATAGGAAAGACCATGAAAACCCCAGTGCAGTAACTAAAGAGTTTCTTCGTGATATATTGAAACTTTCCCCCAGTACATTGGATTCTATTTCCATTCAGAATGCTCATAGGATACCGCGAAACCCAGATAATGTGTACAAGCCCTCTGCACCTGAGGCTATAATTGTGCGTTTTTGTAGAATGGAGGATAGAAATTACATCCTTTCTAAGTGCTGGCAGACACCCATGCCCAAAGGAAAAGCCATAAGAAGTGACCTACCAGGCCCGCTAAAGAAGAAGAGAAGTGAACTGGCACACACAGCATACGAACTAAGAAGGAGGAATCTTTGGAAAACGCGTATAGTCGAATCTAGAAATGACGTTCACTTGGAGGTAAGGGAAAACAAGGACACCGCCTGGCGTAAATACTGTCCAACGATAGAATCCAAATAAGATTATCGAGACTGTTGTGGCTTTATTGTCTTCAAAAAAGTAACACTTATACGGGTGAATGATTACATGACCCAACTATTTACCTTTAAATGAACATACATACATCCAATTTGATAAATATTGTCAGGTATAAGCCTGCAAGTTTGATTATTAATTATAAATACAGGTTTAGAATACCTGGCATATATTCGTACTATAAACTACATGTACATGTATTCTTAATTGTTAAATATTGACTATAAAACTAGTCTTACTACATGTGGTACATTAAACTTGATGGATATTTAATCCCAAATATTAGTTGGGTGGTTTACAAATGTTATCTTAGTTTTTGGAGTAACATGTCCTCACTTTGTTTATATTTTGTCTCCACAAGCAGTGTATTGCTGTTTTGTTTGAGATGAAAACCAGCAGGGAGCTTTTCTTTTTTTAGTATGGTATGAGGAATGTATGATTGATATATATACATGTGTAATCTGTGTATTGAAGTTGATAGAGAATGTCTAAACTTAAGTTAGTATCCCTCAATTGTAGAGGATTACAAGATTCCAAAAAGAGGAAAGATGTTTTTAAGTATATTAGAGAAAGTAATGCTTCTGTTTATTGTCTCCAAGACACACACTGTACGGATGAAGAGGAGAATGCTGTCTACTCTCAGTGGGGTTTTGATATTCTGTGTAGTCCAGGTAAAACAGATTCCAGAGGAACTCTGACACTTTTTAATAATAATATTGAATACAAACTGTCTAAGGTTAAGGTAGACAGCTGTGGTAACTATATCATATCTAAGATTTTATTTGCAAATAAATACTGTATAACATTAGTGAACTTATATGGCCCAAACAAAGATAACCCTGAATTTTTTACAGAAATATCAAATATTATTGAGGAATTTGAGAGTGAGTTCATTATCATGTGTGGTGATTGGAATTTAGTACAGAATTTTGGGTTAGACTTACAATTATGTAAAAGAAAACAATATTAAAAGCAAATCCGAAGTTGAAGCTTTGAAATCCAAATTTAATTTAATAGACCCATGGAGAACCTATAACCCAAATGATAAAATGTATACGTGGCAAAGGAGAAACCCGATTAAACAGGCCCGGCTTGATTTCTTTTTAATTTCTGAGGAACTAATGTCTATTGTATCTCAAGTAAAAATACTCCCAGGGTATAAAACTGATCATTCATTACTACTTTTAGAATTACAAATTGATGACTTTAAAAAAGGAAAGGGCTTCTGGCGATTTAATAATTCCCTCCTTAAGGATTATGATTATGTTCTACAAATAAAAAGTATTATTTCAGAAACTCAAAATGAATATAAAGTAAACAATCCAGAACATGAAAGTGCATTTTCTATCAATGATAGTTTATTTCTCGAAGTACTACTAATGAAAATTAGAAGATTTACAGTAATGTACTCATCAAAAAAATCAAAAGATAGAAAAGAAAGAAAAAATATAATTGAAAAACAAATAATATTACTGAATGAACTATATAACTTAAATCCTTTGTCGGTTTTTGGAGAAACTTTAGATGATCTTAAACTAGAACTAGAAAAAATTAGAAGACATGAATTAGAAGGATTATTAATTAGAACACACTGTACATGGATAGAGGAGGTCGAGAAACCGACTAGATATTTCTGTGGGCTGGAAAAAAGACAATATGTAAATAAGAATATAACAAAAGTTATCAATATGGAGGGGGGAATAATTACAAACCAAGAAAACATTCTTGAGGAAATTAAATCATTTTATATTAATTTATATGAAAATAAGGATAGTTGCTTGGAAGATGTAGACTTGAATAAAGTCCTCCATGGGTATGATATCCCAAAATTAAATTCTGTTATGAAAGATAAAATAGAAAGCAATATATCTAGGGAGGAAATTTTGACTTCCTTAAAAGGAATGAAAAACAATAAGTCTCCAGGATCAGATGGATTCACTGCAGAATTTTTCAAATTTTTCTGGCTAGACTTATGCAAATTTATTGAGAACTCTTTCCAGTATATCTTTAAAAACGGTATGTTGTCAACAGTACAGTCACAAGGTATAATATCTATTTTACCCAAAGGAAATAAACCAAGAGAATTTTTAAAAAATTGGAGACCAATTTCGCTATTAAATGTTACATATAAACTTCTATCTACAGTATTAGCCAATCGTTTGAAACCATTGTTAAATACACTAATTCATGAAAATCAAAAAGGTTTTTTGGCTGGCAGATATATAGGAGAAAATACAAGGCTTCTTTATGATTTAATACATTATTGTAATGAGAAGTGTAAACCAGGGTTAATTTTATTGATAGACTTCGAGAAAGCCTTTGACTCAGTTTCATGGAATTTCATATTTAAGGCTCTTAGATTTTTTAATTTTGGAGATAACTTCATAAAATGGATTAAAATACTTTTTTGTAATGCAAGGCTATGTGTCATTCAACATGGTTTTTTCTCAGAATTTTTTCCAATGAAACGTGGGTGTAGACAAGGGGACCCAATTTCCCCATATCTTTTTTTGCTGTGTGGGGAAATTATGGGAATTATGATCAGAAACAATACTTTAATTAAGGGAATAGTAGTTAATGATAAAGAATTTAAGCTGATACAATATGCAGATGATACTGTACTTGCTTTAGATGGCACACAGTATTCACTAAAATCTGCTTTATCGCTTGTAGACCAGTTCGCAAAGTTCTCGGGCCTGAGGCCAAACTTTGATAAGACATTGTGTATAAAAATAGGTGAATTAAAGAACAATGTACAAGTTGAAAACTTCTGTCTGGATTATAATATTAAATGGTCACAAGAGCCTTTTACAGTTTTAGGAATTACTTATTGTGTTGATTTGGATAATGATACCATGATGGAATTAAACTACTCAAATAAACTTCAGGAAATAAAGCATATGATTTCTTCATGGTCTAGAAGGTTATTGACAACAGCAGGTAGAATAACTGTTGTAAAAACTCTAATTATTCCTAAAATAACACACTTGTTGATAAGTTTACCCAATCCTCCAAGTAAAACTATACTTGAAATTGAAAGGAATTTATTCCAATATATATGGAATTCTAAATCACATAAAGTATCTAAAAATTGCATAATCCAAAGTTATGAAAAAGGTGGGCTACAAATGTTATGTCTTAAATCTTTTATGCAAAGCCTCAAAATTACTTGGATTCGAAGATTATATAACAATTGTTCATGTTCATCAGCATGGAAGACTTTCATAGAATGCTATTTTCCAAAGATTGTAAATATGGCACTATTTGGCAATATGTATACCAAGAAACTTGCTTGTTCATGTACAAATACTTTTTGGAAAGATGTACTGTATGCATTTTATGAATTTAGAAAATGTATTGATACTGAAATGTCAATTAAGAATCCACTATGGTACAATGAAAAAGTCAAAATTAATGGTAAATGTGTATTCTACAAACATTGGTTCGAAAAAGGTATATATTATATAAGTGACCTCTATCAGCCTAATGGCCAGATAATGAGTTATGAAGAATAACTCGGTAGAAAGACAAAAATGTTTTACGATATTAAATGAATATTATGTCGCCTACTCTGCTCTTAGACATAAATCAATAAAACATTTTAAAATATTTTAATCAATTTCTGATACTTTAATACTACAACAGAACAATAATTTTTTGAATCCATTATTTCACTATTGTGACATATAAATCAGATATAATAATGTAACTTTAGAATAATCTGAATTTTATTAAGTAGACATTTGAGTTATTAGGAATAAGAATGTCTTTAAGTCACTATATTTACCTTTTATATAAAGAAAAATATGTATAGAAACAAATTAATTGTGTTTCCCGCTACTTGCGCTAACTCCATTTAATAACCATGATTATCTGTATTTTAAACGTTGCAGTATATTCACCTTTTACTAAAGGGATCATCACAACAAATTCAATTTTTGAAGACATGTATGTTTGGGAAAATATGACATTTGCCTTTATTGGGTCCATTGTTACTACACTCGCTGTGGCAGCTATAATGTGTTTAAGATCAAGGTAACAGTTTTTTATAAAGTTTTTGCAAAAACCAAACGGCACTATGACAAAGCAGACATGTCCACTGTTTGTTTTAGATTGAAAAAGAATCAAGCACACCAGTCATTAAGATGTCCTAGAGAAGACCAGGCCGATATTTCTGGTAAAAATAAAATGAGTGAAAACATTGTTTTAAGATTTTAAGAGTAATTTTTACAGCATAGATACAAAATGCCTTTTTTCAGCTGCTAGACAGGTCCACAGAGAGGCAAATATTGAAAACGTTGCTTTTGTTCAGGGATATGCAAATGAAGGAACGTCAGACAATATGAATAATGTATATGACGATTTAAGGTCATCTAAAATTTTAGATATATATCATGGCAATGTTACAAAGGAAATAAATTTTGCGACATGTAACACCGGAAATAAAATTCCGAATGGAGATCATTGTGATTTCAAAAATGTGTTCTTTATTGAAAGTATGTTGATCTACACAAATTAAAATAAAGAAGCCAATGCCGAAGATCAATCGTTACCAAATTATGAACAATTTTAAATGCCTTTCCAATACAGCATTCTGTTTTTGAAGAGAAACCTTGATCCATCTGGTGCAGAATTGTATGGTAAGACCAAATATAATAATGTCGATGCATATGACCTTGTAAATGTATATGAAAACAGTGGAATTAGTTACTCAAGTAACAGTCAATCAGAGATGGATACATGTTTAACCATCATAAAAACGGAAAATGAGATAGTTGAACATAATGATAAAACGTTTACAGTCTGTGACATATAAATACCATTATTATGGTTTGCTAAATCCTTTACTCCACTTATGTTTCTTTTCAAAAACTATCATGTTATTTAATTAGTAAATGTATATTAATTAAATCCTTGGTTTTTTTAATATGTAGAATGTTTTTCATAAACATGTAATACAAATGTTAGGATATTATTGTCAAAATGAAGAAACATACATTTTTGGTATAATATATACATGTTAAAAGGACAACGCGATTGTATTGTCGAGTATTGAAAATTTGTTTTGTGTTATTTTTAATTGTTTGAGGTGACTAATATACAAGGCTGGAAAATATCCAGTTGTTTGATGTCCAATAAACAAAGTGATTGGTTGCTCGAATGCGTTTCTTTTAGAATAAACACCCTGACCATCAGGAATAAAAGCAGATTGAATGGTTTTAAAGTATCATGAGTTTTATGTTGGGATCTTTTTATCTTAAATAAGAGTTAATTATTATGCTTGTTTACGACTATTTGCTATCTGAAAGCCCTAATATTTTCACTAGGTATATCGTTTACTTGTTATGATAGCGTTTGGATATGTGAAAACTCTTTGCAAACAGGATGTACGAACACGATAAATTGTAAAAAAAAAAAAAAAAAAAAAAAATACGATGATTTTAATATTGTCCTAATGTTTCATTTTTATATCTAATTTCTTAAAGCAATCATAAACAACATTTATACTACTTTTAACATCTTTTACTCTTCTTTCTAAAGAGTTCGATGTAAAAGATAAAACGCAACTTAAAATATTATGTAAAATAATGTATTAATTTGTAAAAATAAAATTAAATTGCAATATTCCTTATGAGGTCTGTCGTGTACATTTCTGTAAATATTCCCTGAAAAAATAATCTCTCTTATAAAAAAAATATTGCTTTTTTTTAAATTTTATTCTATATAACAATTTAAGCTGCAAGCAGAATTATAATAATAGAGGGTTTTTGCAGCATAATTAAATTCTTAGAAATAAAGCTTATGTTACAGAAATAATTCACTATAGTTATGTGCCAACCACGTTGTGTACTACATGAATATCTCTCACGGGTTCTGAACTGATCGAAAAAAAATGGTGAAAATAACTTGCTGAGATCAATTATCATCACTCTTTTCTTTTTCTTTATTTACTGTTCTTTTAATTTTTCTTTGAATTTGTCTTTGTTTAAGTATGTAGTAATCAAGTTACAGGTAATTGAAATAGGGACGGCGAGCTTTTAAATTTCTGTAATATCATTGGTGAAGCTTAGTTCATTACTTGTTTAAAAGTATCACTGAATCGTCCATTAATGTTTGGTTTTATGAAACCTAAAATGAGTTACACTGGGTGAATCTACATAGTACGTTGTATTCGTCAGGTAGTTAAATCATCGTGAATCAACAAATATTTAAAATTTATTCTTATGAAATTTTCCTGATTTTTTTAATTTTTATATGATCATTTTTCTAATTTGAAATTATAATTTTTAAGTTCGTTTGTGCAAATTCTGAAAGCTTCTTGACTAGCTTGTTAAGCAGAGCTTTTAATACTATTCAAAAATGGTGTCATTTCTTGTACATACATTAATAAGCAAAGTGCTGAAATGTCTAGATAATATTAAATATTTGGTATATAGGACAACTTTCTAGAAAAATATTTTTGTTACAATTATAATTTTAAAATCGATTTCTTAAAAGTGACTTGACATGATTTGAGCAGAAATGTTAAAAGTTTTAGTTCTCTATATAAGAATGATAAGAATGTTCGCAATATAGAAAATAAGAGTAAACAATACCGTACCTTGTTTGTATTCTTAAATTAGACAAAAGAGGTTTATATACTCCTCTATTTTTCTGCATTAAAATAGTATTTTTAACTATAAAACATTCTGTTATGATTTTTATAGGGTACGTTTTCTCTCGGAGAAAACGTACCTTAGGAATTAGGTACGTTTTCTCCTGGAAACGTTTTCTCTTGATACCAAAGTGGATGAGTTCTCTTTATCAAACTGTGAACAAAATATATTTACAATGCAATCTTTCCCGAATTTGCAAAAAGTTGAAAGGACTTCTGATGATGTCGCCTACTTATAATTTACACGTTTATACGCATAAAATTATAAAAGGACTATATATAGTGCTGCAACAATGACTTATTTACTTTAAATAGCTGTCATTGTTTTGTTGCAAATATCAAATTATATTGTTGATAATTTTTTTTTGTTTCAGCAATTTTAATCTATATTGATGTCAATATCGTCCTCGTGTTTAAATTAAAAGTAAATAGTTCAAACGAAGTTTTCAATAAAAACGTGTTGGTATACAAGAACAGTATGAGTCTTTTTTAAACATCTCTTAAGACTGTAACCGTCTGTTGAAATGCCATAACTTGTTAAACCTGATAGTTTTATTTTGATAAACAATTTGAAAACAAATTATGCCTCAACATTCAACTTTATTTTTTTTTATTTTATATATGATTATATGTTGCTTTTTAGACAAATAATTTGAAAAAGAAAATTATTTTAACGTTATTCTTCACATAACATGTACATGTAAAGATGAAACAAGATTAGGTTTTACTGTAAACAAGGCAACCAATCATTTAAAGAACTATCCACAGGTATATTTGTAAATATCAAATAACTGAGATTTGAACATAAATGTCTAAATATTTTTTATTATATGCAGTATAATACAACATCACTCACAAGGGAAAAAACGACTTTCGATCAAAACGTTAATATCTGGTTTTATTGGACTATTCTAATACCGGGTAAATATCTTTTGGTTCGTTATTCTAATAAGGACGAAATCCTCAAAAAATCATTAATAAACCAATTAAAATTACATCTTCTTGTTCAAACATACATTTGTATTGAAACACCATTTCTAACCTATTTGCGGAAATTCTGAACAGGGTAATTCAATACAAGGGACATATATATGCCCATTTTAAGTCGAAAGGTTTATACCGATCTGTTCCTTTCGAGTTGGATAGCACTTAAAATGTTAACTTTTAAAGCGTATCGGTTTAAACGATACACGTATTATCATCAAGTCTGCAATTATAATCAATTTAAGTAAATTGCTTTTTTAGCTCACCTGAGCTGAAAGCTCAAGTGAGCTATTCTGATCACAATGTAATTTAGCATAAATAATCCTTATGGAAAGGAAAATATAAATTGCAAAAATTATGGGCTAATTCTGTTTCAAATCTGAGTTATGACAAAAATAATAATAAAGGAAAGGCGTGTTTCAATCAGTTTATAGCTTCGGGTTCGGTATTCCGTGAGTCATGGTAAAATGGGTAGGCAAACCCGGGCCGGGGCAAAACAAAAGATTATTAATATGCTAATCTCATTAAAATTTGGAGGATATATTCCGGACAAGTATATTTGATTTCGCTGTAAATATTGCTGCAAACCCAAGCAGAGGCAATAAGTGTCTCTGTTACATTACAATGTAACAGAGACACTTATTGCCTCTGCTGGGGTTTGAACCCGGGTCCTCTGGCACGCCAGTCCAGCACTCTTCTGATCGAGCTAAAGGGTTAACCCGCTAGCCAGAGCTAGTAGGAATGCCTTATACCTGACTCTACCACATTGTCCCCCTCCAAGGAAAGAGGCGTCCCGACTCTCCTGGACTGCCAACACCTATGGGGCGAAGTACTAAAGACAATCTCTCTCACCCGCCAGAGAATACCCAGGTCCCAACGTGGGCGCCATTTCTGTAGTAGTGTTTTCTTTATAGTATACAAATAAACACCACGTCTCAGGTTCGATGAATTTATTAATGTATAAATGCTGGTATTTTTAAACCCTGTAAATATCAATAACAATATTGAGTATAATTTTCACATATTTCATATGAATACAATATTATAGATTTACATATAAATTGACATCTATAAAACATTAATCGATATACTGAGTATTTGACAATTATCATGATTATAGTAAGAGTTATTTCCCTTACATCATTATATTTTATACATGGACATCTGAGAACATTACGGATTTAATAAATAATTTACAAACACATTTATAAATAATAAATATGTACATTCGATAGAATATGAATATATATACATGTGTACCTGATTATGGATCAGGGTTCCTACACTTGGTCTGGCCCAAGAATTACATGCGGGCATATACAATGTAGACCTATTAATAATATACGGACTTGATAATATACACTTCTGCGATATTTCATGAATTTAATTCAAATACGCAATTATCTTGATTTATTATTTACACATTTGAACTCAGTATATTACACTTGAAAATGAGATAAAAGTCAGAAATAAAAGTTATAAGAAAAGAAGAAATTAAAGTCAACTTACAGTCGATATTGTCGGTGTACTAATCATCAGTATCGTCAAACTATCGTCCGGCAATTTGATAAATTATATACAAAAGGTAAATGTCTAAGAGGATATAATGTCAACCGTCCCTCTTGACTATATGAATCGATCTCCCCGCCAAACCTTGACACAAAGACCAACATACCGCGGGAAATCTCTAACCAATCAAAAGACAAGACTATAGAACCCAACTGACCAATTTACATAATTGCCTTAGGACATATATAAATAAAATATAAAACCAAATGTTGTTGTATTCTTTTATTAATCATGTAAACGGGTATTCAAAACATCGCGGATATTCAAATACGCGAATTGTAGAAAGACAAAATAAATCGTAATTAACACTTGATATTTAATAATTTCAATAAAAAACAAATTAAAAATAACACTCTACCACAAATATTTCAATGCGTTGACAGTTTTCACATATGACGGTGGTGTTAGCTTGTTTTGATTTTCGTTTCGTTTTCATTATCTATGCTTTATAACCTGGGAACTATCGCCTGTATTTTGTAATTTTTACGTATCAAATCAAACAGAGACTTCGGTAAATCAGACAGTTAACTGTTTACCTGCGCAAATTAAGCAAAATCTGATGTATTAAAAGAGTACTAAAATACCATTCATTCTATCGGTAATTCGATATGATCTTTTGCGTAATATTAGATTTATACAATGTGTTTTGTTGAGATGCTTAGCATTTTCTCAAATTTATTCATAAGTTTAAATAGAGTTTAATATCGCTGACGGAAATATGTAGGTATATACATGTATATGATTCATTTTGAAAAATATATTGTGCACTTTATTTGTTATAGTGCATGTTTCTTATGTTTAATTGTTTACAATTTTTATTTACTTACCATATTTGAGTGTAAAGCTTCGAATTATAAGCAAGATACAGAGATTTGCTCACAATTCTATGTACACAGATCTGAGGCCATTCTTTTTTTCCACTTTAAATGCTGAATAGGAAATACCAAGTTAAAAATCTTAAGCTGAATGTAATAAATTCATGTGAACAAAATATGACTCAAACCTAGCAGAATTGTGAGCTCTGTATCTTGCTTGTAATTCTACGATTGACGCTGAAATTTTGGTTGATCATTAGAAATATCTCGCTAAATGTTAAATACTTGTACAAAAAAAATTAAAGGATGATATGCTGTCTATAACTACTCTCTGGGGCCCCCTCTTTATACAATGAATAATGTGAAATCTAGATCAATTTTGATAGTTTTTCAGACAAGAGTAAATAAAAACGACACCGTTAAACAATTTCCATATCTCTGACACATTTCTGTTGTGGGGATAAAGGAATTATCGCTATTCCTAAGAAAATATCACAGCGGAAAATTATCCTGGTCTGTAGCCATTTTTTATTTTTGAATAAAGATGAAAATAATAGGTGGGCCTTAGTAAAATAGAGTGATGTGCCTGTAAATACTGTAACATTGATTTTTATAGCTCTTTAACATGTCACGTGACAACAATTTTCATTCCAGTGTATTCATCAATCAAATGTGAGTAAAGTTATAAAAGTCACACGAGTTTACGCCAGGTAAACAACAATCATTTAATTATAATGGAGAAGACAAATTGAATTTTTGAATGTTTTTAATTTGAGGAATTGAGCGGATTTGGGTGCAATTTTCTTCTTTACATCTATAGGATTTTTTTAAATAAAATGCAATAACTATTATTTGATATTTAAAAAAAAAATACAATAACTAGTATGTAGTTGAGAAAGAAAATGTACCTATATGCTCTCATATATTTTGATTGCTTTATAAAGTGGGGGAAGGGGGGGGGGTAGAACGAAAATATAGGGAATTGGAAGTTAACAGTGTACCCCTACCAAATGTTTAGTTTTATATCTTTCGTAGGATTTTCTTAATCTGGGTAAAAATAGTATTCCATAAAGATACACTGTCAAAGATTACGTGTATGCAAAAATAAGTGTAAAATTCGAATACTTTACAATATTTATTTTTTGTTATTCTACTGAGAGGCCATATGGCACAATATCTTTTGAACGCCCATTGTTGCTCAGGTGAGCGATGTGGCCCCATGGGCCTCTTGTTCAAATTAATTTAGCTATACTGAGCTTATTAAGCATCGTGTTAAATTTCAAAACATATATCTGTTCATGAAAAGTGTTTTCACTTCACTCAAAAAGTTTATTCTGTCCCAACAGGAAATAATAAAAATTGTTACAAATTTGTTATCTTATAATTACGGTGCCACAAATATGCCGATTGTTTCGGATCTTTTATTCATTTTGTTTTAATTTTCTGATCACTATCGTTAAATTTCTTATGAAGCATATAATAAATTTGTATTTGGCGCTTAAGATATACTTTATCTGAACAATTTGGACCATATTGCCATTATTGCCAATGGTTTGAGTTACACTCTTATTAATTTAGGTCAGAATGTTAGTTGACATGGACGAATGCATAAAATACATGAAACCAGGGGCATGACTTTTCAATCAAAGAATATGGAAATAATCTTTTGTTTCATTTCGAAACATTCGATTTGAATAGTTTTTCAAAGCTAAAAAAAAATTAAAAAATCAAAAAATTATTTTTTTTTACAAAGATTTGCAGAGATAAGAAAAAAAATGTATCATTATGAAATGAATATCTTTTTTGAAACCTAAATGCTTTATTAAAGGATCATATGTTTTACGACCTCCACCCAGTGTATTGCGATGTCGATAATTGGAAAAGGAAACAAGTTGAAAATTACTTGCTAGCAGATCAATATTTACGGCGGAAAATGAAATAAATTAGGCCGAGTTTTTGCTTTGGAGTTTTTTGGACTGATAAATTGTCCATTTTTAGAACAAATTCAATATCAAATCATACATGTTTCCTTTTCTTCTTATAGACAAAACGCTATCAGAAGCCTCTCTTTATTACTTATTTGTGAAGTTAATGATTTGCCATTGGATGTAAAATATGATAGAGGCGACACTGTGGCGTATGAAAAGTTAAAACAAAAAAAAAATTAAAATCCTACTATAAATCAAGAATTATGTCAAGATAAAAACTTAGGTTTTTATGTTCTTTTAAATATATAGTCTATATTTCAGCGTATTTTTTAACATAATATCTTAACTTTACTTATTTTTATATATTCATCTAAATATAAATAGTTTATTTATGTAGAATGTTGATGTTTTGGGGAAAATAAACACTTTAAATCAAAGTTCTAAGCAACCTTTTTACATTGCTTTCTATATTGGGTTTAAAAAATTAAAATTTCGATGAAAGCACGTCAATGTTTAATAAAAACAATATATACATCGTTTCTCTTTGATAAATATGTGTCGGAATTTAATTACAAATAAATAAATAATATTCTATTTTGCAATAAATGTGTTAGTAAATGGAAAGAAAATATTGACTAAAATTTTATGAACTGTAATATATTTAGAAGTTAAACATCTTATTTTTATTTCTAATTGTTGTTTATCAAAAACCATCTAAAAAAATCATAGGTTTATAATTCAAATGTAACATGGAAAGTTATTGTTCTTTGTTTTCCAGCATGTTGCATCAAAAATACTTTTATATTTTATAATGTGCAATCGTTTGTTGTGTATAACATGTTCAAATATAAAATAAAATGCATAGTTTTCAATGACATTCTAACATATAACGGTTTATTATGTTTCTTGAATAATGCACTTGCACAGTTTTATATGACAACAAGGTCAACAAAAAGCATTATGTCTGCTTTTGAAATTCTTAACCCAGTCAATGAGAAATTGTAATTGTACTTCAAGTTATATTCGTCTAAAGGTGACCAGACCTTAAGTTTATTAAACTGGTAGGTATATAGATACAACATTTTTTATCATCTATCGTTTATCAATTTATTTTTGCCGACCATTTAAGTTTTGAAGTAAATTCAATAATACACGGTAAACGTTAAAATATAGATAGCAACAAACTGTTGCAATTCTCTAGCCACGTAAATCTTATAAAGGTAAGAAGACAAGTAATCTGAAAATGTTAAGTTCAACTTGATGTTATAGGAAAGGTATTGTTTGTGAATACATACTTTAAATATATCAAAAGAATTTCAGTTTGTTAATATAGAATGCAATAAAACTCTTTTGTACATTTTGTACAGATTTCGCATTTACTAGATTTCAAAAGATGTGATATTTCTTCTTATAACTGACATAAAAATTGTACCGGCTGCTGATTAATTTTTTTCCAAACCATCAACGGTTGTTAAGTGTTTTATCTCTTTGCATTATTCAACGCCTTTTCAACAAAAACGTTTTTCTAAAGTAAAATGATTGTATATTAAAGGCATTCTTTAGTTAATAAATGACACACACCTGAGACAATCCATAATTTCATTTGTTATTAGAAAATCAGGATTGTTTACCAGTTAGGAAACTCACTCAATCTTTTGTGATCAATATAGTTACCCTTATTTCTTCTTAATTACATTAATACAAAGAAATAATCACCATAAGTTTCAGGAAAAATTCTTTTATTATGAGATTAAACCCCCATCAGAAAACCCATAATATTCATTTTATCGAAGTTAATTACTAAGGAAACCCCCTAAATCTTCATGGATCAATATTAATATCCTAATTTATCCTTAATTACATTGATACAAAGAAGTGATCACCTTTAGTTTAGAGGATAATCACTTACACCCCCAGTAGGAAAGCCATGTTTGAATTTATTACTTAAAAATCTATTTACTTAATCACTTTGCTTTAATATTTTAAACTTTTAATCCTTTAATCCTCTCATATATCTTGATTTATATCTTGAGTGCAATCACCTAAGAGTAAATACAAGAGAAATTTAATGCATTTAATTAGTAGTTCAGTCTCCACCCCATCAGGTTCACTACTCGGTTGCTTTTCTCCATATGCTCAGGGATTATCAGCAAAATAGCCTTTAAACCTTTTTATTTCTTCTCAGTAAGTAGTACAGTTAGATGACTATGTACGAGTGTTCAATGACTATGTACGAGGGTTCGATTCCCTCCCTAGGCATAATGGAATGGAAAGCTGGTGCAAAGTGGGCAGATAGCCTAGTGGCCCCACATTGTCAGAACTGTATACATAATGATTGGATAGAGCATTCAAAGTGCTTCTTAGAGAAAATGACACACATAGCTAAATGAACATGTGTTGTGCTTGACAAAAGTTAACCATTAGATTGTACATGTATTACTTTTTTATGTTGATAGTGGGAATTGAACCCCCTCCTTTACCTGGTTGATAATGGAAGATGTGCTCGAATACATCATATCAGCTTTATTTGTGATTATATATATAATTTAGAGAGAGAGATATCTTTGTGAGTACAGTTTGATGACTATGTACGAGGGTTCGATTCCCCCCCTTGGCATAATGGATCAGAAAGCTGGTGCAAAGCGGGCAGATAGCCTAGTGGCCCCACAAAGTCAGAACTGTATATCTAATCATGATAGAATAAATTGTTTCTAAAACATTCAAAGTGCTTCTTAGAGAAAATAGAACAAATAGCATAAAGAACATGTGTTGTGCTTGACAAAAGGTAACTATAAGATTGTATATGTATCATTTTTTTCTGTTAATAGTGGGATTTGAACCCACTCCTTTTCCTGGTTGATAACACGAATGTGCTCGAATACAACATCTCAGCTTTATGTAATCTAATTAAGAGAGAGAAATAGATAGATCTTTGTTTGTAAGTAGTAAAGTTCGATGACTATGTACGAGGGTTCGATTCCCTCCCTAGACATAATGGAACAGAAAGCTGGTGCAAAGCGGGCAGATAGCCTAGTGGCCCCACATAGTCAGAACTGTAAACATAATGATAGGATAAATTGATTCTAAAACATTCAAAGTGCGTCTTAGAGAAAATTACACAAATAGCTATAAGAACAAGTGTTGTGCTTGACAAAAGGTAACTATAAGATTGTGCATGTATCACCATTTTTCTGTTGATAGTGGGAATTGAACCCACTCCTTTTCCTGGTTGATAACAGGAAATGTGCTAGAATACACCATATCAACTGTATTGGTGATTATGTAGTCTAAATCAGAGAAAGAAAGAGAGAAAGAGAGAGAGAAATCGTGTTTGTTTGTAGGTAGTATGCAGTTCGATGACTATGTACGAAGGTTCGATTCCCTCCCTAGGCATAATGAAACAGAAAGCTGGTGCAAAGCGGGCAGATAGCGTAGTGGCCCCGCATAGTCAGAGCTGCATACATAATGATATTACACATAACATTCAGGTTCGAACACCTCCGAAAATATCAAGAAAAACGACTATCTTGACGTTAATTCAAGTATTTCCATGATAGAGCAATGCGACAATACTA